>PVKA01021963.1:0-37827 GCA_004027165.1 Ctenomys sociabilis
ATGATACATCAAATTTGAAAGACATGACTTTAACTTTTTAAAATACTAGGTCACTAAACCTTAATTGCTCAACTCTGTAAAAGTAATCACACACACACACACACAAACACACTCAGATATCTTTTTCTTCCTTGCCTTATCTCTCATAAAGCTTAATAAAAACTGATGAACTAAATTTTGCAAAGCTGATCTACATAGGAAGCGTTTGCTAAATCATCTCTCTTTTATAAGTAAGGAAAACTGATAGCACATGCAACCTCAAACTTACTTGTTAGGCGTGATTTTAAACATGGTAAACAATTTTAAAGATCAGACTTCAACTATAAAGGCAGAATGTTGCGTGTTGTGTTTTGGCTCTGACATAATTAAACACTTTGGTACTACACACTACAAGTGCTCAATTATGCGTATCAAGTGTTAAGTACTCTGGGCCAGAATTAATTCTCAGTTAAATTATCAGTGATGCTGACTCTCAGTGCTTTTTATTATGCATAAATTTTTTTTTTCCACCAATCAGGAACTCCTTTTGGTCTTTATAACTCAGTCCCTGTGAAGAATTATATACACAATTTTATTATTTTTTTGTATATTCCTAACTCATGCTTTATAATTTTAAGATTTCCAAATTAATGAAGACTACATAGCAGTACAGTAAATGAAGCCAGTTCACTCAATGTTCTACTCTGTTTTTCTTTTCAATGTTTAGATCTTTCTATCTACATTATCATTTGCTAACACTACTTGGTACCTTGTGGTTTGTATTCCTTCTTTAAGGGGGTTTTTATTAGTTGCTTTACAAATTCTTTGTCTTGTTCTAAATGTTGAATAAAATGTAGCCTATTTTAGGAATTATTCACATCCGTTCTTCAGTCCTAAAATTAATTTTTTCATCATCCATGTATTCTGATTAGATTGTTCAAAGGGTGCTCTTGGACGTGTAGTGTTATAAAGTCAATTGAATGCTTGGTCATCAATTAGCGTGTGCACTGGGGATTGCTCATAGTTTTCTAATTTCTCCGGGCCTGGAGGGATGCAAGAATATAGGGGCATGATTTGCACTGATAGCAGACAGTCTCTTGCCACCCAGTCATTGCCTACTGCCTCCCGCACAATTCACAGTCACATTGAGGATGACAAATACTGAGTACATTTCTTTTCATATTCTGAATATTTGCCTGTTAAATCACACAGTTAATTTTAATGTTTTGCTTTTGGGCTCTTCATTTGCCATGCACTAATATGTTTTGACTTACATTGGTGGATATTTAATTACATTTCAAATAAATAAATGTATGAATACTTTAATATATTTATGTTACATGCCATTTTCCAGTTTCTTTTAATAAAAAAAATCATCAAACCTTCTCAGCATACTTGCTCAGACAAAGCATTTACTTATGTTGACCAAATTCTTATTAAATTAGTGCATACATTTTCTTTTAATTTTAGAAATAGAGCACATTATCATTTTGGTGTACCTGAACTTTTCTCACTATCTCAACCCATGTGACCAGTAGCACTCACTTCAAATTTTGGAGATGCAGTTTACCATCAGTAAAATTAGGATATTCATCCATTCATTTCACCCATTTTAAGTACCTATTTTGGGTGATGTACTACCCTAGAAAAAGGAAATATGACATAAGGAAGACAAATCCAATACTGCATCTATTTTATCAAAACTTTTCCATGAAAAAATTTTGGAAATTAATAAATACATTAATATTTAATCAATTAGCCTTTATTCATTTTAATAAGATCTATGAGCCATGTGCAGAAATTGTAACAACCTTTGCATTTCATACCAAGAGAAACATGACAGTTATTATTAATCTCAGTAGTTCAGTAGAGAATGTCTCCATAATTATAGCATATTCCATGTAAAGTATTTCATGACTGTGGGAGGGATTTAAGATCACAGCAATTCAGATGAGTAGAGAGAAACTGTCTGATCATTGACAACAAAGCCACGTGATTTAATAGGCACTTAAAATAGCGAGGTATTATGTTCACTGACACTTGTGTAGACATTAAAAAGACTTGTGTTGAAATCAGCATGAAGAAAGAATTCCATGCTGTAATAATATAGCAGTGCTGCTATAACAAATGACATAAGGCCAGTACATCTTAGCACCCTTAGTTGCATTCCGTTTCACACATTGCATTCCATAAAAGCCACGCCTTTGTAATGTTCTTCAAATGTTCCCATGGGCATACAGGTCCTGGCCCCTTGCTAGTCCATGCCCTGGAACCCTCCCATTGCTTACCTGGTTCTGGCCACCCACACAATCCTTTTGTTGGATTAGCCCATCATCTACACATGTTCTCACTTCAGCCCCTGGGCACTTCTTTTTGTGCTGGAGAATGTTTTCCTAGGTATCTGAACATCCTCTGTATCTATCATAACCTTTAAATATCACCTCTTTTGATGGGTCTTCATAAATTATGTTGGACCTAAACTCTAGAATTATGTGACTTCTTTGACTTTGTTAACTGCTTTCTTTAGTTTTGGCTTCTATGTTAGGTCATAAACATCATAATCCATAATAGCCATCAAGTGAATGAATATATTTTGTCTCTAAGTATAGGTACAGAAGACAATCCAAATAAATTGGTGCAAGACAATTTTCTCTTACTTATAAGATGTAAGTGTGGGTGAACTAGAATATAAATCTGAGTAATTCAAATGTCAAAAATTAGATGAAGATTTCTATATTATAAACATAAAGCATTGGTAGGAGTCGTACTAATTCTGAAAGGTATGAAGTAGATCACTTGGGTTTATTAACTACTTACTGTCCAAGTTCTTCTAAATTTGTACATTTTAATCCATTTTTAATTTCCCAAAAGACATAATTTGATTAAATAAAACTATAATACTTTCCAGCCCTTAGGCCAGAAGTATAGTGCAGCAGAAATTCAGAAACTACCATGATTGTTTGTATCTCTAGAACTATGGAGAATATTTAAGAGCAAGTCCTGAAAGGTAAAGTGTTGTTAATGAGAAAGATTATGGCGGTTGAGCAATAATGGTAATCTGACATAGTTATGGATATTCACAGCGGGTGCTGAAGTCCAGAACATATTAAAGGATAGTATTATAAGATAATATATTGTTTTAAGTTTTAGTATTGTGAATTCTATCAATAAGTGTTGCTATATGGTATCTTAACTAGAAATTTATTTTGAGATTACAGTGTATTTACACGAAGTTGTAAAAAAGAAATTAGAGATTCCTTATATGAGTAGGCTAGAAACAGTATGCTCTTTGGCACAAGTCACTTAGTATTTGAAATTTTATAAAAATTTTTAATAAAGATTATAGTCATTTTTCTGCCTACATTTTCTCAAAACAAACACTGTTAAATATTATTCTTTTTTATGTGCTTAGTACAGAATCTACAGGGTTTTACTACACAGATCAGTCTTGTAGTGATCCTTCTGTTTTCAACCCCACAAGTGCTGGAATTAAGACGTGAACCACCAGTCTCAATCACCAGCTCGGTGCACCCTGGGGTTGGGACCAGCATAGCATGCTGGGGATCAAATCCTTGTCTCTGTATTAAAGCATCATTCTTAATGCTAGAATTTCATGAGATATTTATTTCTCATAAAATGCAAAATTTTTAGCTATTCTACAATGACTGAATTTGTAAGCATTTATGAACTAGGGATGATTAATTTGTATTTTGCTTGTGTTTGTCAATTTGATAGATGAAAAAATTTATACTTCCTAGTTATAAATGATTACTTGTATCCTCAAATAACCTACACACCTTAGAAAACTTCTAAAGATGTATCCTAAGTGTTACAAAATTTATAGTTGAAGATATCCTGTAAGTATCACAGGCTCAAGAGAACACTCACAGTGAAGAAGAATTCTAAATTGAATGGCTTTTGGAAACTTGGAAAGTGCTGTTTGGGGTAGAATTAAGTAGTAAGTATGACTTGGGTAATGGAAAAGTAAATTTGGGGTTGCATTAGGGAATAAGTGGGAACATTCTTGATAGGGCAGAAAATTGCAGAATGTGTTCAGAGATCTTAAGTAAATCTATCAGGAGGAAATACAACCCAGAAGAGTAAAACACAGAAAAAGTTCAGCCCTAGTGCAGAGCTCAGCTGTGCCTTCCCTACAGGCTGTGATGTATTTCAATGAGAAACTGTCATGCGTGTGGCATGTGCGGGTAGATTACTACCAGAGTTTGCATTTTCTATCTTCCTGAAGCTCAGGTTTAAACTTACTCTCTAATGCAGTTATACAGGGGTATGTTCCTTTTGGAAGACAGTTGACACACTGATAGGTCTGCCCTCACACGTGTGACAAAGTGACCTTATACAAGTGTGTCATTGCATTTCCAGTTGCCTTTTGGCCTTTGCCACAGAAGGAGGTAGCCATATTGTGCCAGTTTAGAAGCAGACACCAGGCCCTCTGCAGACAACCACTCATGTGCCATTTGGTCTTTGATATGTTAGTCTTCAGAATGGTGAGAACTATATTCTCATTCTTCATGAATTACCTTTTCTCAGGTATTTGGGTATAGCAGCACACAATGGACTAATATAATTACATTATAAAGAACTGAAATAAGGCAAATTAAAATACAGATTTTGAATTTAGAAACTTGTCGAATAAAGCTAATAGCACTGTGGCTAAATGTTACAGGAATCATTACAGGTTAAGTGGTACTAACAAAATGCAATCTACGGAGTTTGCTGGATCACAACAAATCTCCTATCCTTCAGTTTCTTTCAAATGTTTCGGCATAGATAGCCATTAATGTGGGGATACTACAAAGTTTTAATGTCCTAGCTCAGCTGAGCACTTGTTCTTAGATTCTTTTTCTAATTTTTTAAAAAGCATTTATTTGTTTATTTATTTATTTACTTACTTACTTATTTACTCAGATTTGTAGTGATCTTCCTGTTTCAGCCTCTCCAGTGCTGGGATTACAGGTGTGTGACACCATGCCCAGTTTCAGTGGCCAAACTGGCTTAGGTATCAGGGATTAGATGCAGGTCCTTATGCCTACCCAGCAAGCACCTAGACTTCTGAGCTAACTCACCAACTGCTTAAATTCTTTATTATTTTTTAATGTGTACCTTGTCAGTATATATTTACAGTGCATTTTCATAAAATTCTTCATGGGGAATTGGTAAATTTCCATAATTTAATTATTTTTCCATCCATTTCCCATCCCTCCACCTCTGCGTCTCCTTTATTTTTGCAATAGATCTCTCACCCTCTTTCCTTCTACCAACCTGTTATTTTGCTCCACATTCATATCTTTGGTTTTCATATAAGCCATGAGACATGTAAGCTTGTGTACCTGATTTCTTTTACTTAACATTGCTCATTGTTGTCTGATTGTTATTTCCAATGTTCTTAGCAACATTATTTGAACCTTATTATTCACCTAAACTTGTTACTCTTAGACTCTCGACTTTTTCCCAAGTAGAACTCAATACCCCATTTTATAGGGTTTTGCTAGTTTGCTACGTTACCTAAGCTGGATTCAGACTTGTGACCATCCATTCTCTGTTTCCCAAGTGCTGAGTGTAGAGGCGCATGCCACAGTGCTCGGCTTAGCATATATTTTCCAGAACTTGATATAATTACAATAAGTGTGAAAATGGCTAGTGCCCTTGCATGCTCACAGCAGTCCTTGTTTTTGAAGGATCCAAGTATGGAATCTTCTAAAAAAAATTGACTGTAAAATTCACAAGTGCATTTGAAATAAATTGAGACCCTATTTTGCCTAAGACTTGAGGAACTTCTAATATTTCAGTAACATAGATTTTAAATATATAAGCCACAAGAACTCATGTTTTGGCACTAGAGTGCAGTGGCTAGCTCTCACGAAGCTCAGCTGAATTGTGCAAGACTTGGTCTACTCAAATCATCTCAGTTTACCAAAAGCACTTAAGTATGAAGTCCATTGTTCAGGAGGAGTACGATCTGCATTAAGTGACAGCAATTACCAAGGAAACCACTCACTTCAAGTAAATTTAGCATATGTCAAAGTCTTGGATCTACAACTCAATTAGCAGATTATTTATTTATTTACATTTATTTTTTATTTTGTGCTGCTACTCTGCTATAACCGTGTTATTTATATATTTATCCAGTCTCTATCTGTAATCTGAAGTGGTGTTTGTACCTTTGTGTTTATAGCAAAGCTACTGTGAAAATTATAATCTACTGTCCAGTTAATGTCAGTTACTCAAACTTGTTTAAAAATATACAACCTAAAATATATACATATGTAAATAAGAAGGCTGTAGAAATTCCCCATTTATTTATTGGGGTTATAAAATTATGTTTTGTGTGTGTGTGTCTCTGTGTGTGTGTCTGTGTGTGTGTTAAGAGAAAATATATTTAAGTACAGGTATTTAGAGTGGCAGCTATGCCTCTCTATGCCTCTCTAATGTCCTTCTATCCACATTCACTCATAGAACCCCTCTAAGATTATCCTAACTTTTTTTGAGATCTATGTTCCACAAGTTACTAACCATTTTCGAATAGCCTTTTCTGAGCCAAGCCCTTCACCCTTCATATCTGAGGCCTGGTTTCATGAACATTTTGTGGCAGGACAAGTGACTGTGTCACTGCAATCACACCCTTGAGATGGAAAAGCACCTGTTTCACACAGAATCCTGAACCATCAGAGAGCAATGAGCACTTAGCTGCTCTTTTTATCCTAGAAAGAAAGACTTAGACCTGTATTGGGGCTCTTCCCTCAGAACTAAAATTACATTGAATTAGATAACTGGCGAAAGTGAGGAAAATAAATCTTTTGCCTACTCTAAGGTTTAATCCAGAGTAAGGAAGAAATTTGGTGTTTCATTGTATGTATAGACTTAGCATCCCCTAAAACCACTATTATCTAGAATAGATAAATGGTGGTGGCTAACTTTGCATCCTGATTTTTGAAAGTTGGGACAAAATATGTGATAAAATGAATCATCTGAACAGTTTGTCAGTGCACAATTCTCTCATGTTCAGCATATTCATGTCCTTAGGAGCAGTTCTTCAGAACTTTATAAACAGGAAATTCTAGAGCCATCCAGTACTTCACTTTGTTCAGATGTCCTGGTGCACACTTGTGATTCTAGCACTAAGGAAGCTGAGACAGGAAGGTTGGCATGAGTTCCATGCCTGCCTGGGTTGCATACTGACCTCAAGGCCCACTTGGGCTACACAGGGAGACAAACAACTGAAAAAAAATGGCAGTGTTGCTTCTCTTTCTCTACCACTTTTGCTTCTGAACCACCACTGTACTACGAATTTACCAAATTCAGGTACTTCATGAAAGTGCAATTGTATAGCCTTCTTGGTTACTTTTCTCTCATTGCTGGGACAAAATATTTGACACCAAATCTTAGAGAATGAAAGGTTTGTTTACACCCAGTAAGTCCATACTTGGCTGGCTCAAAGGCAAAGTGGTACCTTGCAGAGGACAGCCCTTCATGGCTGCAGAAAACAGCAAAGAGCAAAGGGAGGAGCAGCAGCTGCAGGAGCTAGCAAGCCTCTCTCCCTTCCTTATACTGTACTCAGGCTCTCCGCCCCAGGGCAGGTGAGGCACTCAGCCTGACAGTCCCTGCATTGGATCCTGAATTAATCTCAAAATCTAGAAGCCACTACAATGACTACATGAGGCTTCAGTGGACACCTAGACACAAACTATAACAGAAGCCATGGCAAACATGAGCAAATGATTTGAATACTTAAACTCAGCATATTTTTTCAACTTTATCAAGCAAAACTCTTTTTCCATGTTCAGCACACCTTGAATATTCTTAGCAATTCTTGCATTCTCTTCCTTTGAAAGACCCTTTATCCTTTCTGACAAACTCCTCTTTTTCCTGTGAAGATTTAACTGCACTTTAGCTGTTTGTTTCTTTAAGCTGCTATTGTCACATACAGGTTAATATATTTCACTTTTGTTTAGAGATACAATTAAAGTGCATAAATTCTCTTGACACAGTGTATCATAAAGAAGTCAATAAATGTAAGCTCCTAATACTTAATAATTTTGATCCAGTTGGTAACTATAGTAGGATAGGATTCAGTACAAATTGCTGTTCTATACGTATTAAAAAGTTAGATTTTCAAAATATCATGAAGACAGAACACTCATCAAGTGATACATTTGGCTGCATTTTCTTCCTGTCTGTGAGAGAAGGTAGGCATGGCCGGGAATGAGACCTACCGTGGGACCAGTCAGTGCTGAAACACCCATCTCGCGCAAATGAAAACCAAGACCAACATACAATTTTACATCCTGGCTTGGACATTAGCCCTAAGAGCCTTCCATTTTCAACTCCCTTTTCTGTTAACTTTGTACTCCACACTTGCTCTTCCTCTTGCCCTGGACTAATAGTAGAGTCTTGCTTTAATATTACGCAAATGCAGCTGTGACTCCATGAAGCCTTCTTCTCACAGCTGCCAGTGCTGGATATTTCCATTCTGTCTTGTGCTTTGCATACAACTTACACTTTCTTGCTGAGGTGGACTGTCTTGAGAGTCTCGTGCCTCATTCATCTTCCACCCCTAGCACCCAATACAATGCTTGCTACTAATGGGTTTCTGAAATGAAAATTTTCACTCCTTCAATAAATATATAGGTGGTTTCTGTGTAAAGGTATGCCAGATAACTTCTTTCCTCTTGAAATGAGAACATTAGAAGAACCTTCATGTCCTACTGCTAAAGCTTTTGGAAATAGGTCTTCTTCTTATCTTTAAACTCAAAATAAATATAAAAAAGTGTTTTCCTGAGTCCTGGAAAAATAGTCATAATCCATTCTTTTCATATTCTTGTGCCCAGGATCTGCCTTGCATCTCCTAGTGCCTGCTACTGTAGCTTTACATTCCAAGTAAGAAAGCGCCTCTTGCGAACATGCATCAAGTTTACTGAGTGGCTGTCACTGAGTTTCAGTTGCTCAAATTTATGCAAAAGACAAATATAAAATACACATCAAGATGAAATCTGTGTACAAGAAATTTAATCTTCATTATACATATTAGCACTTTTCCTTTTCTCTACAGTTCATACATACCATTATCATTTAGAGAAAATATGAAGTCTCTGCTGATCACATTCAAATGGAAGATAGTCTAGTAACAGATCACTAATTTTTTCAAATATGCTTAAATGTTGCAGCAGACTCAGTGTTTTAAGCAAAATGCATTCTGAGAATCGATAAAGTATCATATTACCCAATTTGTCATGAAAATATGCCATTTGGTTCAGTTTTTCTCTTTGCCTCAAGAATCATATCATTAGCACCATCCACTACTCAAAGCATTCAATCTGTAGCGATCTACTTATTTAAAAATATTATGGACAACGAAAGCAAAATTTAAACTTCTTTCAGAAATTATACCCAGCTTTGGACTTGGTTTACATCTTAAAATATACTCCAATTTAAGTTAAGAAGCCTCTGAGAGTATATTTGCTATATCCTTTGTAATTTTGTTAACCTACCTATGCTTTTTTACATATTTTCTAGTCCTATTAATATATTTATGACTTTTAATGACTTCAGTAGAATATCTAGGACTATTCTTTCCATATTTACTTACTTTAATATACATTATACAGTACTTTTTAAAATTTAATTCAATATAGTCATTAGATAATAAAGTATCAATTCTACATCCCAAGTATTTTTAATATTCAATGTAAAATCTGCTTACTATTGAGATAGTCATTGAATTTTATCCATATAATTTTTTTTAAATATTATATTTTGTTTTAATTGGAGGCACTAAATTATGTGTCAACCATTTTTTTTCTTTCATTCATTTACTCATTCATTCATCTATCATTATTTTGTCTATTCCTGGGTAGATTAAGTGACCCAGAAAACACCTATGGAAGGAAGTGGTCCATTTGGCTACATGTCTGTCTCAGTCTCCATCTCCATCCAGGGGCTGCTGGCCCTAAGGCAGAAAGAACAAGCTGGAAGTTTCTGGCCAAACAAAGCTTTTTAGTTCATGGCAGAGAAGAGTTAGGTGCTCCCAGGTGCACCCCTTGCGACCTGCCCTCAACTGGGCCCGCCCTTCACAGCACATCCTGTTGTGGACAGCACGGTTGTCCAGGGGTAATGTAATGCCCTCCTGATCAAGTCACTGGTTCAGGAGTCTCTCCATATGGTCAAGTGAACAATTCACTCTGACTATTAGAGTCAGCACTTTAAAAAATCATGTCCTGAAATCTGTGGGATAAAGGTGGCTGGGAATTAAGACTCACAGAAGGGCTGATCATACTTAGTTGTCACTGTCATGGGTCAGGGCAAGAGGCAAGAAATACAGCAACATATACTTAAAGAAATTGCAACGTATAGGAAAAAAAATCCTTTCTGTCATGAAGGAAATAAGTTCCTAAAGTGAAAAATAGAGATCTATTTTAGATAAAGTAGCCAGAAAAGACCTCTTTCAATTGGTAGCTTTATTTAAAACTAGAAAAAAAAAAAGCAAAAGGAAAGATTACTTATGAGCAGAACCATCAAGAAAGGTGGGAGGGCAGTGCCTTACACTGACAGCAAAGTTGAAGAATGTGATGAAGTAAAAAAGACTACGTGGCTGATTTTGGACTTGGAGTGAAAATTAAAGCAAATTAGTGAGAGCGGGTCAGGCACAGCCTTGCAGCTTACAGGAAATAATTAAAAGTTGGAAGTGAATGCAAAGGGATGTGTTGCAGCGTTGTAGGTAGGAAACAATGTGTTGTGATCTATAATTTTAGAATTTTAATTTTTCTGCTGCAATGTATATGGCTTAAAAGAAATTAGACTTTTGCAAAGACATAAATTAGGAGGAGAGTTCAATAATTTCACCAGACAGCTTGAATCAAAGGAGTGAATGTGTGGGGTGGAGAAGTTGACAACTCAGGTTTTATAGACAATAGAGCAAATAAGACTTGATGTCTTGGGTCTGCTGAAATGCACTGATGGAGATTAGTGGGAGCAGTGAGATTTCTGAACTGAGCAACACGGAAAGAGGTAGTGGTGATTATCTTAGAAACTCTTCACAAAGAGATTGCACAGGCCAACAAATATAAATAAATGTTCCACGGCATCTAACATACATATTTTAAGGGGATAGAAGCCTCAGTGAATGAATTAGTACATAAGCAAAAAAGAATATGGAACAAAATTAAGCTGTTGTCTTACCAATTTTAAGTTTAAAGTGGTCATGATACATATCCATGATACATGGATATGACAGTGATATTGGAACTCTGATTTCAAATATGTGAATATTTTTGATTAATTAATTAATACTGGAATCAAACTCATGACTTCATGCTTGTCAGGCAAGTGCTATGCCAATGAGCTATTTCCCCAGCTCCTCAGTAATGGTTTCATAATAACAATTAAGGATCTCCTAGGAGAAATGTTGTCACCTAGCAGAAAGAGAGGAGAAAGATTAGATAGAGCCTGACCCTCCGCAAGTTCATGGTGTCCCAGAGACAAAACCAAGTAGACATTTGCTTCAAAACAGTGCAATAGTGCTTTGCAAGCACCAACAGTGAAGTGTCATCTGGCCAAGAAAAGTCTAAGAGTCATACTAAAGGAAAAGGCAATGATGCTTCATGCAAAATAAGTGTTAAGTTCCTAATGGAAGAGAGAAATGGAGAAGGAGTTACTCAGGGGGCTCTGCTCATGTGGACAAGGAAAGCATGCATAAAAGAGAGACACCACAGAGCTGCCTGTGGTGGCACATGCTTGTAATCCCAGCATGCAGGAGACTGAGGCGGGAGAAATTTGCTGTAAGCTCAAGATCAGCCTGGGTTCCGAAGTGAGCTCGAACTGCATAGTGAGAGCCTGCCTCAAAAAGATAGATAGATAGATAGATAGATAGATAGATAGATAGATAGAGATAAACCCACTATATAGAGAACTGAGAACTACCAAGTTGGTAGCATTTTCTTCTATTTGTTTTATTGCCCCTAGATATTCAGTCAACAACAACATCAACAATACACAAAAGAATGGTATATATTTGATTCTCTTTAAACTTGCTCCTCATTTTCTTCTTCATTTCTAATTCTTAGGGATAACTTATGGTATTATTTGTTATAGAATCTGTCTCACATCTTAGTTTCTCATCAAAATTGCATATATTCATCCCTCTTGAACTATTAATTTTGCAACTATTTGTTTTGTGTTTTTTCTTCTTTCAATATCAAGTTTATAATACTAAATTATATAATTTTATTCTTTTAAAATATGTCATACTTTACATGTTTTCAAATATTTCACATTTTGACATCTCCCTAAGACATTAAAAAGATATTTCAAAAAAAGCCCACAGATTTATGGGTCTGCCTTTTCCTTTATCCTCTGGCTCTGCCCTTGTAGCATGGTATCCTGAAGCCACAACAACCTGGTTTTGAAGACCAGATTCACTATTTCTCACCTATACTACTAATACAGTCTCATTAGCTTTCAGAGTTCATTAGAAGAAACAATAAATGCTCAAAAGCCTGGAGAATTTGAAGAGTTTCTTCATATCTACATCTCCTATTCTCAAATGGATCATTGCTACCCAGGGTCCACAGCATTAGAAGAAAATTTCCTGTACCTTTAACCTTTCCCTCTGGAGTGGATCACATCTCTGTCACACTCACTTCACAACATGTCATGTCCGACCATTGCCAGTCTACATCCTTTTCCCTGCTTTAGTTCCCTCCAGGTTCCATTTTCGGTGCACAAAATGTCCAAGAGCTTTTCCCCTGTTCCTGAGCTCAAGGACCTCTTTTTTTGGTCTTATCCCTTTCCTTCATTTGGTCCTCTAAAACTTGCTGGGAGCAGAAGGCATCAGTGCCTCAGAACTACCAAATGCAATAACCACTGTCAGACTTCACCTTTAACTCTTTCTTTTTTTAGTTTCAAAAACCCTTTGCTGTTCTGAGTTGATTTCATCTCAGGGACAGCCCTTCTGCTGTTTCCATCTCATCTTCCTCAGCTAGCATTTTCCAGTATTTAAATTTTTGGTCCCTTCTCATTTTTTCCTCTTCTTTTGCCTCTTTACTCCTTCCTTGTCTTCTTTCTCTAGTCTTTCATCTACGGCGATTACCTATATAATCTAATGAAGCTAAGTAGCATTCAATGCCGTCTTTATTCTGACAAGTCGCAAATTTTTATTTGAGGTACAAAGAATTAATTTAGCTATACCATAGGCATAAATACCCACATAGAGTCTGTTGCCCAGGAATGGGAACAGAAGCAAGGATGACAAATGCAATATATGTATATTTTATATTGCATTCAACCCTATAGCATTAAACTGGCCAATTATACAAACAAACCAGTAAGCGTGAGACACTTCAGGGCCCTACTTGAAGTCTTTGTGTGATTCTTGAGTATACTCTTACTCTCAAGCAAATCAAATATTCATTTTAGAGGCCAAACTATGTTGTTACTCCTTACATAGGATTAGATTCTAGTATAATATCATGAAGGGTCAATGATGCCTTTTTGAAGCAGAAATAAAAAAAGGCTCAACATGAAAACAGTCACAGTATAACATTCTCTCTCAGTGTGGTGTGTAGGGCTCTGGATATCACATCCAACCTTTCACCTTCAGGGACTTTGGCCAACTGAACAATGCTCAAGACAAGAGACTGACCAAAGGTGCATTTTAGAAACATGATTCTAAGCTAAATTTATAGAATTCAACTGAATGGGAACAAAATTTTCAACAGAGATATCTACTGTGTCCATAAGTGAGATCCAACAACGCACAGGGGTGTAGAAGTATAAAGGGAGATAGGAGACGGAACAGTGTGACACAGTCCTGAAGGGTCTCTTTACAAGCAAGCATCCTTATGACTGTTCCTCACTATCACCGTAAGTGATCAGCCTTCGTGATTACTGTTTATACGTGTGCAATCTGGGTGCCTTAGCTTCTAAGGGGACTCTCTCTTGACTTACCAAATATTTCACTGAAAATAAAGTGACATTCGTGAGGAACAAGGGACACTTGGGAGAGACTGCAAAAATGCAAAATTGTGATTGCTGTGCAAATAAAAATGAACACATGGCAAAGATTTTGTTCCACTTATTAATTAAAGAGAGAAGCAGTAAATGCTAAAACTATTCCAACAGCATTAGACAAGCTAAATATCTAAAAGCAATTTTAGAACACCTAATAAATTAGATATTAAATTTTCTATTATCTATAAATTCCACTATCTATAAGCTCAATATTATATTTTCATTTACATATACATATACATATATTTAACATTTTTCTATACTGTGTTTTAAAAATTGACACATGACTTTGTTAAATATAGTTCATTAATAACATAAATAGTGTAAGTGAAAAGTTTGTGTAAGCTCATGTGTAGGTCTTAATAAAGTAATATTTACTAAAAAGCATACCAGACCTTTTTTGCCTTATTTACTAACTCATCACTTCCACATAATATTGATATTTCAAAGTAATTTTTAAAATGTTTTTTAGGGTTAGGTCTACAGGGTGTTCAGGGTCTCACTACTGCACTGGACTTGTAGTGATCCTCCTGTTTACAGCCTCCCAAGTGTGGGATTGCAGGTACATGCCACCATGTCCAGTCTCAATTGCCATCTTAGCACACCCCAGGCATAGGGCTGGCACAGTCAATGTAATTTAAAGTGAACTAAGTCACGTTATGTTTTTGTATTAATTTTATATTAAAACAATACCACTGTCTTAAAACAACAGAAGTTGATTATCTTACAGTTTTTCAGATCAGAGGTCTGGCCACAACTGAAGGATCCTAGAATCACGGTGATACGTTTTTCTCTTGAGTTTGGAGGGAAAAAAATACTGTTGCTTCACATCTCCTAGCACCTAGAGGCTTGCTGGATTCCTTAGCTCTTAGCCCCCATCTTGTATCATTAAAGCCCATGATTTAATTTCTCCTTCTGCCTTTTCTTCCAATTTTAGGGTTTCACATGTTTAGAGTGAGCCTGCTGGAAAAATCCCACTAATAATATCCTCATTATCTGACAAGCAACCTTAAATCCATCTTAATCACATCAGCTGATTAGCAACCTTCATTGCATCTTCATCATAATTACATTTTGCAGTGCAGTGAACATAATTCATTGGTTTTTAGTGATGATATCATTTAGAGGAGACATTCTGTCCCAGTACCCACTATTCACACTATTTATCTAAACCTAGATGTTTTCCCTTAATGGTGGTGTGATAGGTACACTCTTATTAATCTCTCTGAGCTTACTTCCTCTTCTGTAAAACAGAGTTGTAAAAATCACCAAAACACACTAGCATCTAACAGTGTTTTTAAAGTATACTGATTCAGTGAAACTAGTAAAACCATCATATATGACTACTAGCTAAGTCCCTATATATTTTGAGGAGAAAGGAATATAGTACCAACAGAAGAAAAGCACATGTTTGGTATAAGAACCTCAGATAAAATGATTTATTTTCCTCATATAGATCCAAGAAGGGAAACAGATGAACTGAGTGTAAAAGAACTTCAAAACACTCCTTTTTATATTCTTTATTTGGTTTAATATTAAAAAAAAGAATATAACCTTCCTACATAATCTGTATTGAGATAGTATAAAACATATTGGAAGCAATATTTAAAATTTTTATATTTTAGTTATAATTTCAATTTCGAGATGATAAATTTGGTAAATGTAAAACAATATATAAAACATTATGAACATTTTTTTGTTTTCCCAGAAGTTGAGTTTTAATGATCTCTGCTGTTTGGGAGAATTTTCTTTTTATGTTTTAATCAACAATCATAGTCATTAAACTCATTCAGGAAAGGATTTACTGCTTAAATATTCTTGCTTGTTGGATGCTTGATTTGGAAATTTTGAAGCATTCTATAGCATTTTTGAAATTAGAAATTAGGTCTCTTGTGATCCAGATAGGGATTAAACTCTTAGGAAAAAAAATTTGGAATTAGTGTATGGATACTTATCCACCTTGTTAGCAGCATTTTGAGTGGTGATAATAGATCCTCGCAATAAACCCATATTGTGCAGAACAACTGTACGCTCCGAAGCACATAATAATACATACTGGGAGCATTCACACCCCACCCTGATGGCTTTTTCATGAAAGACAGGAAAAGCAGGGTTTTTTTTCCCTCCAGTATTTAGCACAGTTGATTGTGCATGACTAATTCTTTTGCTAATCTTGTCTGGTGCCAGTCTTTTGGTTTTTAGTGGAAGTTTCCTTTGGGGATTTAGCAGCGCACATGGTCGACCTGCATGCTTCTTTATCTGCAGGGCTCTAGGAAAATATTAGCACAAAAAGCTAAGTTGATTTGGAAGCATAAGGCACAAAAATGCTGCCTTTATGCAAATCTTCACAGTGTATATAAAAGCCCATGGATACCATTCAAAGAGTGTCTCTACCTCACTCCCTGGCTCACTGACATTTACATGGGTGCGAAAAATCAACCATTTAGAAAAAGTAAGCATTGTTGTGTCTGGAGTATTTGTGTAAATGAAGGTGTTTTATATCTCTATTTACCTCTTACAGGATTATACGGCCAGATTTCTATTGTTCTTGCCAAGGGAAAAATTGCCTAAAAGAACCAAGTATCCAAAATTCATTTACATTTGGCTTTAGAATTTCCAAATTTCCTTCTCTGCTGTAATTGGCTTGGAAATCCCTAAGAATTAGTTTTTGTTCTCTAGCCACATGATAGCTGATTTCCTGAGTTTTGAGTCGCTAAAATTTAGCACAAGTAGAACAGTGTATAAAGAATTGTGAACAAATTTTTATATGATCCAGATAAATAGTAGGTCGCAAAGTTTTGCATGAACAATACACAACTTAAATTTAGAGCTTGGCTACAGATCAGCTATAATTATTGATAAATTTATTTTGCAACAGTGAATTGTTCTGTGTATTAGCATCTGACAGATCTTTCCTATAATAATACCTACCACAAAATTAGGGCTGAAATTAACATTGAATTAATAAAAACACTTTAATTTTGCATGTGATTTAACTCATTAATTATAAGCATTAATGTTTTTATTTTATTTCTTCATGACTATGGATTTCTAAAATTGCTCAGATAAACTTTAATACAGATAAACACATGCATATGCATATCTAAAACCTCCTTTTGTAACAGCATATCCCATTGCTATTAAACAGAAATCATACAGAAATTAAACAAAATGATACAATGATGTACACAAGTTTCTATTCCATTATGTAATCACCTGAATAGTTTTCAGTTTCCTATACTGTTAGCTTCCTCTCACTGTGATAAAATACATGAGACTAGGAGTTCACAGCAGGGACCATGAGAGGGTGTGGCAAGGCAAATCTGCTCACCCCATGGCTGCCAGGAAGTGGGGTGTTCACAGTGAAGGTAGGTGAAATGCACTTCACAGACACCACCCCCAGGGACATAATTTCTCCAGCTGGGAAACAGCTCCTAATGGTCCATTCTGCTAGGATGTCATCAGTGAATCTCTATGGCACTAATACCATCAGGACCCATTCGGGCTCTGAGCATGTTTGTATGGAGGAGCAAGTCATCCACATACAAGCCTCAGATACATGTCAGAGTCAACCCATAAGACATGTCATCTCATTTTGTAAAAATAAGTGGGGTACATAAGTACCAAAATCAAAGGGAGAAAGGAAAAAGGGAGAGGAAGAATGATAGAAGAGAGAGAGAGAGAGAGAGAGAGAGAGAGAGAGAGAGAGAGAGAGAGAGAGAGGAAAAGGGGTAGGAGAGCCACAGAGAGAGGGAGGGAGAATTAAGAAAAAAAAATCAGATTAATTCAAAATAAAAATATATGTTAATCATTACTAATCAAAATGTGCAAGGATGTGCTTGAATATAGAATGAAATACAAATATACAGTTTGAAATAAGTAATAAAGCATAGGGAAAATAAATTGTTGGAAGGTTAGAGTTATCCAATCCATTTCATTTTAGAATGGATTCATGGGCATAAAAGGAAAATTTGCAATTCTTTATGATGTGGAAACATTGTAATAGGGTGTAAGTTTGTTTAACAATATAACAGAACAATCATTCATTTTCACAAGGGCATTTGTTTTGGTGTATTGTGTAGCCCACTAGAATCTTTAAAAACATCATGATAATTTGGGCTGACAAGATAGCTCGGGGAGTTAAGAGGAAGTGCACCAACCGTGGTCCCCAGGGCAGTCAGAGAAAGCCAGAGCCTGGGCATGCTGGTGCATGCCTGTAATCCCAGTGCCGGGGCAGCTGAAAGCAGGAGGACCACGATCAGAGCTGTGTAGTGAGACCCTGCAGTGATTTATATATATTATAACTTTGTTTTCTTAGACTTTTTTTTGGAAATGTATGTGTCAGGGTTTACAAACATATATCTTATGTTATAATTTTATATAAGTACTGTGCTCTAACCGATTGTGCCACTGGAGCAATCTATCTTATGTTATAATTTTAGCCTAGTACTTTTTCAATTTCTTATTTTAAAAAATTAGGGAAAATTTTTTATCTGTGTAATAAACAGTGATGTCTTACCAGGCTTATTAAATACTTCAATAGTTCAGCATACTTTTTTTTTTGGATGAGCATACTTTATTTTATATAGATGTTCATAGTTTCATATAAGTATTTTCAAAAAAATTACATTAGCACGTAAATGAGAACAACCCTGTTACAAAACCTCCATAAATCAGTTTTCTAATTAATATGTCAAAAGTGAAATAACTCATTTTCTCCTATTTTAAACTATCTTACTTATGCATCCATACATTTCTAAATATGTTAAGCATGATAGTATAAAAAATCAACCGAACATACAGTACATTCATAAATTATACACACACATACTTTATCGACACTATCTGTAAAATATAAAATTTATTTTTGGATATTATAGTATGTTATTAAGACAACCATATCAAAATAAAGGAAGTAATGTCTGAAGTTTATGTAAAAATCAGAGTTGTAGCTTACCGGATTGTAATTATACATTATATTATTTGCATTCAGAGTTGTGAAGCATACTCTTTAAAATTCAAAATTTTATATAAAAAAATCAAAGTAGAAAGGTAAAACTAAAATGTATATTTTTTTTTTATGTATTTAGTATATGGTCTACAGCATCTCCTACACAGATAGCACTCAAAGAAATCTTCCTGTTTTTCAGCCTCCCTAGGGCTGGGATTACATGCCTGCCACCACACCCAGGCTCAATCAACTTCTCAGCGCACACTGGGGACAGGGCCGGCAAGAGACACCAGGGATCAAACCCCTATCCCTTGTGTCTGCCTAAGCAGGCACTTTAATCCATAGAGCTACCTGGATGGCCATAAAATATATATTTTTTCAATGAGAATTTCATTTTCATAAATCAGTAACCCTACAATTAAAATATATTAATGAAAATATTCTATTTATTATGTATTTTTCAGTCCTACTGTATAACCTTGTGTATGTAACTATTTTCTCCATAGCCTGAAATTCATTCAGTGTGTGAAAGTTCAAGGTACAAATTTATTATGACCAATGTCTATCATTGTAATATGTGCTTTCGCCTACTTGGAAGAGATCTTCTAGGGAATAAAAAAAAGGAAAATGCTTGCTACTTGTTTCTTGCTTTGGTCCACATTGTCATTCAGGTATCTCCTATGCCCCTAGGTCATGTCCTGCCTTTGTGCATACTTGTTTGATGTATTCTTGCCTTGTTTTTATGTCTTACATATCAAATAGCATTATGTCTAGTGTTTGTGTGTGTGTGTGTGTGTGTGTGTGTGTGTTTGTACAAGGAATTGAACTCAACACCCCACGCTTGCCAGGCAGGCGCCTGCTGCTGAGCTGTATGTGTGGCCCTTTTCAGTAATTAAACCTTCTCTTGGAGGTTGCCCTCTTTGGAACTTGACCTCACCATTTTTCAACTGCATGGTAGTGATCTAATGCAGACCTTTCTCTGTCTCAGTGTTTTCTTCTGTAATAGAAAACATTTTTGTAATTGCAATAGAAAACATTTTTTTTGAACTTTCTCTTCAATTTCTTAGGTTTAACTTGTACAATATTTTTGCAGAATTTTAATTAATATCGAATAATGATGTGCATTTAAAAATTATGGCTTAATATGAGTATATGTGTGCAATGTTTGCTCATCAATTTGAGTAATTACCTTTTCGTTTCCTTTTTCACTGTGTATTTTGAAGACAAATATCATCACCTTTGTGTAGTCAATAGATATCAGCCATTATTTACCAAAACTGTCTGGTCTGTACACACTTCATAAAAAATAGTTCTTCCTCCTGAATTCAGTGTTGTGAGTACAACAAAAAACGGAGTATTTAAAATAAAGAATTCAGGAGGAGATTGAGAGGAAACTAGTGTTTAAGCAACGAGGCTCTATAAAATTTCTTGAAATTATACTAGAAGTAGTTTCTGACTTGGCCTTTTCACAGGGCTTCTCTGGAACAAGGGCTTGCTACCTGTCTTTCTCACTTTTCGATTATCTTCATATTACTCTATTTTGTAGCAGAAAATGAGAAACAACCAGCAGCAGCAAAACCTGTCATTTAAGTAGTGGAGATGGCAAGAGAGAAATGAAATATATAGGACCTAGCGTGCCTTCCCAATCCCCTGCTGCGGCAATCTCCCCACAGGGAGTAACAAGGCAATTGCGCCGGCACCTCGCTGGAAACTCTTCTCACCTACAAAAGAAAAACTTCTGGGATCCTCAGGAGCTCAAAACTCTGGGCCTTAGACACTACATGCAATATTTAAGTCAACAAAAATTCACTATGAAAATAATAGTTTTATGGACAAGGAACCAACCCAGAAGTTTAAATTAATTTAAAATATACAGTTATATGTAAGATCTGTCTGCCTTAATTTTACCAACTCACAAGTGAGCCTCATATAATTCTGCCCCTCTAAGAATCCTGCAAGAAATTTTAGAGACGTACTGAAAAATGACTGTTATCAGATAATGAAGGTATATTTCAAGATTGCTGTGCTAATACAGCACTTTTTTTTCTAGTTACTTAGGATAAAATTATGACCATGACATTAGTAAAGTACTACTAATTTAATCAAGATATCTTGCCTTACAATCTAGAAAGAAATGGAGAATAATAAAAAGAAAAAGTACTGCAGCATAATAAATTGAATGAAGAAAATACAATAGGAAATAGTGGTCAAAACTGATAGTGGATAAGGCTGGCCTGATAGCTTAGCAGATTAAAGTGCCTGCTTACGCAGAGTGCAGTGGCCGGGGTTTGATCCACAGCATGGTGTACCAGCCCCACTCCCTGGACATGCTGAGACATCGATTGAAACTGGGAGTGGTGGCCCACATCTGTAATCCCAACTCTTCAGAGGCTGGAAACAGGAAAATCAACATGAGTCTGATCTACATAGTGAGACTCTATAGGCCCTGTCCTACATGCATTTAAAAAAAAAAGGATGATATTAATAGGGGATTGCTTTTGCTGACAAAATTATTAGTCAAGGTGGGTGTTACTTGTTTGAGGGATATGACATATCCAATTATGGCAAGATCTTGAAGACTCCACCAGGATCAATAATGTTCAGACAGAAGCTTTGTTAACCATCATATCATGAAATGTGGCCAGTGTGGTTTGAATTTAGGTAGAAATCTGGAGGTGGAGGTCATTCAAATTCATGGTAAAAGCAGCTGTTCTATTAGAAATTTAAGAGAAGCCTCTAGAATGTTCTGAGGAGGAGATTATATGTGCTACAATTTAATTTCTACTTAAAATACCACTTTCCTCTAAAGGATAAACTATAATGGGACTAGAGAAGAATGAGGTTGATGTTGACAAGATATTAATTTGGTTCTTTTGATAAATGATGGAACATGAATAAGTGAATCAACCCAACATACATACATATATAGATATAGATATAGATATAGATATAGATATAGATAGATATATATTTGATAGCATGGCTATTGGCAGAAAATAAATACAGAAATATACAGCTGCCATTAGTTCAATTTCACATATATCTTCTACATAAAAGGTTTGAAAAAATAAACAGAATTTAAGAACTGCTTATAATTTTCAAAGAAAAATAATAAAGTAAAAAATGTTTCTTTTTCACCAAAACGATTTGCATACATACCTAGAACAGAAAAATTTAGGAGTCCCTAAGGCCAAATTTGAGGAGGAAGAAAATTCAATTGTATAAGAATTCATTGGCTATTCATCCAAAGCCAGTGATATCTCTAAAGCCCCCTTTCAAAATTACATTTTGGTCACTTATTGTGTGTCAGGTATATTGCCAGGCACTCATGACATAATGATGGGGAGGGAGATTTTCCTGTGCAGATGGTATTTGTTGCCTAACTGAAACGCTCTTCAGTAGCAGAGGCTGTTGCCCTGACAAGGGTTTTCATTTTTCCATTTTTATTTTATTTTATTTTATTTTTTTATTTTATTTTTTTGTCTTTTTGAGACAGGGTCTCACTATGCAGTTCAGGCTGGCCTTAAGCTCACTTTATAGCTCAAGCTGGTCTCGAACTCACAACAATCCTCCTGCCTCAGCCTCCCGAGTGCTGGGATTACAGGCATGCACCACCATGCCCGGCCATTTTTCCATTTTTAGGTAAGGCAGCCTCAAGGTCTGAAATTCTGGTTATGAGTATATTACATTTATAAAGACAAAAATTATCATTCAATATTCTGGAATATGTATGAGATTAAGAAAAATATAGTCATATATATGGACAATAGCCCTCCCTTCAGTAGCTTATCTTCTGTGTAATTAACCTTCTATGCAACAATAAGAAAACCTTGATTCTTTAATTGCTAATTTAATAAACATTTAGTCCTGCTCCATAGAATATCTATTACAGGTTGGGTGACCCATCCAGGTCTTACAGTTTTCACCATCTACAGTTATTAGCATTGTAGTAACATGCCTATATATTAAGATCATCTAAAATGATAAGCATATAAGTTTTAGCAAAATTCAAAAAATATCACTACAAACCAGACATTATACATGATACAGTCCATAGTATACTTTTAAAAGATAGCCTTGTTTTCTATTTAAAGAATAAACTGCTAAACTATGAGGCAGATTTATCCTGATATAGCTTCCATAAGGAAATATTGCGAACAGGTATAATTACCTTTCCACTTTTCTCTGAAAGAATATCTAACATCCACACCTTACGGGAAGATTTATGCGGCCCGAGGTCTCAGAGCACACTGCCCATCCCGGGCAGGCTCCAAGGCAGGAGCACCACGGTGGAGCAAAGTCGCTCCACTCACCATGGCGGGAAGTAGAGCAGGGAACAGCTCCACCAAAGACTTGCCAGGTGCGAGATCCAGTGCCACCCATGGCCTGCACCCTACCCTGCAGATGCAGCCAGAATCACACTTTGTCTTCCCCTAGTTCTCAAACCGATTGATTCAAAAATCCAGCTGAACTATTACATTTCTCCCCTTCTCAACTTCAGACCCAAATACAACTTTTAACATAATTACTAGCAGGAAGTTAATGGTAAAATGGATCACTCAGTGGGATGGTTCAACAATTGTTTTATTTTCTAGATACAGTTTATTGTACTGAATTTATATTTTATCTTATAATGGTAAATATTCCAAAAACAGTATTTAAGCTTCTTCAATTCTCATAGCTCTTTTTCATCCACCAGGACATCACAGAACCCTGTAATCTTACACCATCATTGTGTGTGACTTTTTCATTGTTAAATATTATGCCTTATTTTAGTAAGTTATTTTGTTTTGGAAAAGTTACAGTGTTTCTTAATTAGAAAGAGTGTAGGTTTTGTTTTTTTTTTAAATTTAAAATCTTCATTTTATGCTTGCCTGTTACTTGCTATATCATTGTTTGTCTGTTTACTTAATTTATTCAATACATGAATCTGTGAATTGAAAAATTCTTAATTGCCAAAGAGGCAAACAGTTATAATTCTACATAATGTGGTTCATCTCTTGAACCATAAATGCATTAAAACCTTTCCCAAAGTATGAACAGTCCCCACATTGCTCAAAAGTTTAATTCCAAAGTCTCTTTGGAGATACAAATTAAACTTTTAGCTGTGAACTCTTATAAAACTTAAAAAGTCAACTGCCTAATCACAAATAATATGGAAATGGGTATACTTTCCAATTCCCAATGTGAGGAATTGGAAAATAAAAACAAAATGAACTGGAGCAAGACAAAACCCAGTAGATCAAAGATTAATATCTCTGCAATTCGTAATGTAGTATACCCACAGCAATGACTCTACTACTGCTCAAATTTTTCTCTCTCAGCTTTTCCATTGCATGGAGAGAATACCCAACACCCACAACTTAAAAATAGGAGAGGGTTGTTTGGCTGAAGATAGAATTTTCTAGAATTTTAATGACTTAAGATTTACTTGTGTGAGCGTTAAAGAAGGCTAAGCTTTCAGGTTTAATGGTATTTGCTCTATTGAATTTGGTTTCACTCGAGACTTGTTGCCCACCTTTACTTTCCTGTTTCTCCCTTTTGAAGGAAAGTCAGCCCACGTCTGTGCCATAATTGTCTTTTGGAAGTGTATGGAGAATTTGGTCCTTAGTGGCTGGTTTGAAAGCGAGATCATGAGGTCAGAAGAACATGGTAACAGAGTTGCTCTGCTCATGAAGCGGTAACCAGGGAACAGCTCCCACAAAGAAGGGGTCACAGTCTGGATGCAGTGCCCTGGGCTGCCTGTGCCCACGCAGCTGAGCCGCCCTCATGCTTTTCTGGTGGCACTGATACCCTTGAGGCTGACAAGGCAGCGAGGTAGGTGCAGGGACAACAGTCCGAGGTGACAGAAGACAGCAAGAGCAGCAGGAGCCAAAGCGGGGAACGCAAGCCTGTTTCCTCCCTCACATGGTGTGTGGACTGGCCGCTCACACCCTCTCCATGACCTCCACTTTGAGGAGCTCAGGATGTTTACAAAATGAGGACGCTCACTCTCTGCTGAGTCAGTTAAGCCTCTAAACTTCTCTGTTCTCAAGTTGACACAACGTACCAACTGTTACAGGGGACACAAGCATTCAGGGGGCCTGCCGGTTAGCTCAGTTGTTTAAGAGCCTGCTCATGCAAACACAGTTAGGCACAGGGGGCCACTGTTTGATCCACATGCCTTTCCAGACCCATCCTTAAGGCAGGCTGAGCCAGCCGAAAAAAAAATCCATCTCAACTTTTGGACTAGGGAGATAACTCAGTAGAATAAGCACTTGCCTGGCAAGTGCAACGTCCTGAGTTCAATCCCCGATACCACACACAAACACACACACACACACACACACACACACATGGAAAGAAAAAAGCATTCAGACCAGGATATTTCAAGCCTAACCTTTAATTAATTAAATATTAATTTCCATTCAACAGCTCCAAAGCCTTGCCTCATCTCAGATCAACTCAAAATCTAAAGTTGAAAATGGCACTTAAAAAGCATCAAAATGAGTATGCATAATACTCTAGGCACCTTTTCTTCTAAGGCAAATTGCAATTGGTCTTGCATCTATGATATCAATCACATTATATACCTGTAAAGTACAATAATGTCCCCACATGGTGAAAGGGAAAGATTAGTCCTTGTACCTAATTCACAGGGCCCTATTCTCATACTTGGAGAGGGGGTTTTCATGGCCTTACTATCTCCCCAAGGGCAGTATCCCAAACAGCTTTGTGATGGAGGACAGAACCTCTACATGGCTTTTGAAGAGGCACAAAACGGGGTAAAAAAAAAAAAAAAATTAGAGTCGTGGTCTATGTTATTTCCAGGGCAGAAAAGATTTAAAGAGTTATTTCTTAGGACTAGATGTGGACGTGATTCAATCTGCATTCTCATTTGCTATTTGACTCTGCTTAGCTTCATAGCATCACGCTAACTGTTCCAGGAGCTAGGGGATACAATTTCCCTGAAAAAACAGAACGGGAACCATACACTATTGTGTCTGTCTCATATTTTCAATCAGTATTGAAAACCTATGTTTCTTTTGTCTAAATTGTAGCAACTTTCTCTGTTTTATTTGTCTTGAGCCACTGCTTCCAATTGCCACAGTCTCTGAGAGTCTTCTCCAGAGGAGAATCAATAACATGCCCCACTGAAATTCAAGTAATCAATTTTGAGATGAACTATTTTTTGAGAAGGCTAATTGCTATCCACCCTAGTTAATGTGGTTTATAAATATTAAAGTTCTCCTTCAGGCAGTTGAATAAGTGGGTAAGAGGAGTGAGCAAATGAAATAAATTGCATAATCATCAGCGTACCTTGAGGATAGCTCAGATAAAGAGAGTCATTACCATTTGTCAAAAAGCATAGAGTTGAGCAGTGGAAAATTGGGAAGCATTGATATGAGCATATCGCAGAGAAAGACGACATTCTGAAGTAGATGGAAATAAGGAGATGGCCAGGTTACACTGGTAACCAATAAAATATTTCAACAGGAAGCCAAAGAGAAAGAGATTCCTCAAAAAGTGAATTCATCACATTGTCATTCATATGGAGTACTGCTTTGAGGAAGAATAAAAGAATTTAATGAGTCCAAGTATGTCCAATAATAAACCACTATGAAGTCAAAAAAGGAAGTGTGAATAAGCAAGGTTACGTTCAATGAAGGCACCCATCAGATGTGGATGAGGGGGAGCATGGAGAGAACAATGAGAAATTTGAAAGGGAAAATTTACTCTTAGGAAATTTATAAAACTAAAGACAGAAAATATCCTAAAGATTGGCTAGCAACTTCCTGTTGCTAAACAGAGGCAGTGGTTTTCCAATTATGCTCTCTTTGTTGTAAAGCTTTTCACCTGCAACACATAATTTGTTCTTTACATAAATGTATTTGGCAACTTCCCTCATACTTATTTTTGAATTTTTGTCTCATTTATCATACTGCTCTGACATTTTTGGATAATTACACATTCATTCAGATTTCATTTTTGTAGTATTCTGTGCATAGTTTAGAAAATGTGATATGTTTTAAAGATGAATTTAATCATTTTTTTGAATTATTTATTTATTACTTTTACCCAATAAATTAATACAGAGTCCTTGCTACATGACAAATTTTGTCAAATAGTAAATTATAATATGAACATAAAGACACAGTTTTCATGAATTTTATAAAATTCACAGACCAAGAGGACATATTTTTAATATTCAAGTTGATAAAAATATTCCATCGATCACTCAACCTCAAAGGCCACAACATGTAGGGAGCAGAAGGTATACTGTACGTGATCTCAGGGGAGCCTTCTGAGGATGAAGTTTGAAACTTTGAAACCCTCTCTCAACTCATTTACAGTGTATCACATTCAGTTAGATGATATTATGTTGATATAAAGAACCTTTGAAAAATTGCCTTATAGTAACTACTTCACAGGTGACAATACAGCAAGGCATTTTGAGCTCAACTACTTCTCTGTTCTACACCAAGACACCTGAATACACACAGACAGACACATACAAAGACAGACAAGATAGAGACAGAGAGACACAGGGACAGACAGAGAGACAGAGAGACATAGAAAATGAGATAGTCAGACAGAGACAGACAGAGACAGAAACAGAGAAAAAGAATCTGCAGTTATGTTTTGCACTAGACTGGAAAATATTTTGGCCATTAATCTTCAAATAGTATCTTTTTTTCTGTTTTTCTTTTGCTCTAAAATTGATTTTTTGACTTTATTTTTTTATACATTTATTTACTTATTTTAATTTTTTTATTGAAGAACAAATAGCAACGAGAGAGTTTCAAGGCAAATTGACAGGACAGATTTGATAAATTAGTACATTGTAAACTCTTTTAGTAATGTTTTGTTATCGCACAGGTGCATACATGATATTATACTTAAAGACAGTATTATAGCAGATGTCTCTAATCAGTGAATTAAGAGAGTGTAGTTGTTTACTTATCTTAATTTTTGATAGCTGAATTATATCACAGATTCAATAATCAATACTTTCTACCTTGTTATCTTCCTAGTGGTTGTCCATAGTACTAGAAGCTGACATAATATCTTGTCCAACCACTATTAGTGCAAAACTTGCTTCTCATAGAATTATACAGAAGCACTGCATATTTATCCTAACTATACTGTTTCTCCTAACACAGAATGGTTCTTCCTTTGTAACTCCTTTTTTGTTTAGACCTTTCAAAGATGGGCACTCCCTTGTCATTAAACCACTTTAGGTGCCTAAACTTGGCGACACAATCCAACACAGTCCAACATTCCACAATAACAGTGAGTTATCTGAAGAAGTATAGTCATTTACAGCTCAACTTATTATTATGGCCTTGCATTATATACCTCATTTTATAATTTTCTGCTGGATGATTAAGACTGAGATAGACCAGGACCTATATAACAAAAAATGTAGCTTTTGTTTCAGATGAAGTTGATGAAGTCCTCTCAGGGTTTATCTTGTAATCCTGTACCTTAGTCTGTAGATTTTTTGTCTGTGTCAGCCATGTAGATAAGTCACAGCCAACGCTTTACCAGTTTGCTCTCTGTGAGAGCTTGAGAGAAAGTTTTCTCTCCATGTGACTGCCCCCAGAAACACTGTACAACATAAATTTCTTTCCTCTCTGGCTCCATAATCTCCTTGATCAGAAAATTTGAGGCAAAACTCAGTTTCATGATGTTACAGTACAGGTTCTCCTATGTCCTGAGTCTTTGCTGACCTTGAAAGGCTAGGGCCAAAATGTTGACTGACCTTGCGGCTCTTCTATTTCTCCAATTTTTGATCTGTGAACTTAGGTTGTTAACCATCCAGAAGAAAAGCTGTTAGTACCCTGCAGCATATGTCGTTCAGTTTACCCTAACTATCTGACTAAATACATTTTAGTTGTTGTTGTACATTTCTACTTGTATTTCTTCTTTTGACTTCTTATACTATGGAGACTATACAATATTTGCACATGTCTGTATCTTTTATTTCCCTTATGAGTATATGTTCAAGTGGCATGCACTTCAACATAAATGCTTTAAGTTTATCATTGTTTATAGCTGAGTAATACTCCATTATATAGAAATGGCACATCTTTTTCAACCATTCCTCATGTGATGGACATCTTGGTTGTTTCCAAGATTTTGTTATCACAAATTGTGCTGCTATAAATATAGGTACGCATATATCACTATGATATGATGTTTTCAGTTCCTCCGGGAAAATTCCCAGTAGGGGGTTAGTGGGCTTGAATGGTATTTCCAGTCCTACTCCTTTGAGGAGTCTCCACACTGACCTCCACAATGGTTGTACCAGTCTACATTCCCACCAGCAGTGGAGACGTGTTCCTTTTTCCCCATAACCTCTCCAACAGTTGTTGTTGGTTAATTTCCTCATGATGGCCATTCTTTCTGGAGTGAGATGGTATCTCAGTGTTTTTTTTATTTTCATTTCATGGATGGCTAGCAATATGGAGCCCTTTTTCATATATTTATTCACTTCTTTAATTTTGTTCTCTGAAAAGTGTGTATTCATCTCAGATGCCCATTTCTGAATTGGGTCTTTTAATTTGATGGTCCTAGTATATCTTAGATTTTATTTGTTCTAGAGAGCAGACCTTTGTCTGATTGCTTATTAGTTAGAATTTTTTCAAACTTTGTTTGTTATTTTTTCACTTTGTTGACAATTTCTTTTGACATACAGAAACTCCTCAAGAAGAGTTGATCCTAGTTGTTCATTATTTCAAGTGTTTCCCATGCTAATATATGTTTGTTCATGAACTCTTTACCTACCCCTATGTGTTCAAGAGTTCCTACTTTCTCTTCCAGGAGATTGAGTGTTTCTGTTTTAATGTTTAGATCTTTAATCCTTTTTCACTTTAGCTCAGTGTATGGTGATAAACTTGGCTCAAGTTTTAGTTTTCAGCATGGAGAAAGCCAGTTTTTCCAGCACCATTTGTTAAAGAGGCTACCTTTCTTCCAGTAAGCTCGTTTGGCACCTTTGTTGAAGATCAGGTGGCTGAGTGTGTTTGCAGAAGCCTCTGCATCTTCTGGTGTATTCCATTGATCCTCAAGTCTATTTCTTTGCCAATACCATGTTGATTTTATCACAGTGGCTTTGTAGTATAATTTCAAGTTAGGAATTGTGATGCATCCTGCCTTGTCTTTATTGGCTAAGATTGCCTTTGTAATTCTAGGTGCTTTGTGGTTCCAAATAAACTTTAGGAATGATTTCTCTAGGTCTGGGAGGTATGTTGGTGGCAGTTTGATAGGGATTGCATTAAATCTGTACAGCAATTTTGGGAGTATGGCCATCTTTACGATGTTGGTTCTTCCTACCCAGGAGCATGGAATATCTTTCCATTTTCTGAAATCCTCTATAATCTCTTTTCATAGGGTGTTGTAATTTTCAGTGAAAAGATCTTTGACTGCCTTGGTTAAGTGAATTCCAAGGTCTTTCTTTTTCCTCAGTGTTATTCTAAAAGGTATTGTTTCTATTGTTTTCCTCGCAGTGTGTTTGTTATCTGTGTAGAAGAATGCTATTGATTTTTGAGTACTGACTTTGTATCCTGCTATGCTGCTGAATTTCTGTATCAATTCTAGTAGTTTCTTGGTGGAATTTTTTGGTCTTCCTCGTACAGTATCATGTCATTTGCAAATACCTTCTTCTTTACCTATTCTTATTCCTTTTATTTCTCTCTCTTTTCTAATGGCTGTTGCTAATGATTCCAAAACTATATTGAAAAGGTGGTGTGACAGAAGACATCTTTGGCTTCCCCATTTAGGATTGTATTAGCTTTTGGGTTGTCATAGATGGCTTTTATCAACTTAAGGTAGAGTCCATCTATTCCAGTTTTCTGTAGGACTTTGAACATGAATGAGTGTTGGAGTTTGTCAAAAGCTTTCTCTGCATCAATTGAGATGATCATGTGATTTTTAAATTTCAGTCTATTAATATAGTGTATTACATTTATAGAATCCTACTTGGTCATGGTGTATGATCTTGTTGATGATTTGCTGTATGCTATTTGCTAACATTTTATTGAGGATTTTTGCAAATATGTTCATGAGGGAGAGTGGTCTGTAGTTCTCCTTTTTAGTTGTGTCTTTCCCTAGTTTTGGAATCAGTATAATACTTGCCCCCAGAAATGATTTTTGGAGGACTGCTTCCTTTTCAATTTCATTGAAGAGTTTGAGGAGTATAGGAATTATATCTTGCATAAATTTCTTGTAGAATTCAGCTGTGAATCCATCAGATCCTGGACCTTTCTTTGTCATTAGGCTTTTTATTACATTTCGTATTTCATTAGCTGTTATTGGCTCATTGAGAGTTGTTATATCTTCTTGGTTCAGTTTTGGTAATTTGTACCTTTTGAGGAATCTGTCCATTTCTTCTGTGTTTTCTATTCTGTGAGTGTAAAGATTCTCGAAGTTACCATTGATAATCTTCTGAATTTCCACTGGGTCTGTGGTGATTTCACCCTTTTCATTCCTTATTGCATGTTTTTGAATTTTTCTTTCGTCTTTTTGATGAGGATGGCTAGAGGCTTATCAATTTTATGTACTCTTTCAAAGAATTAACTTTTTGATTTGTGGATTCTTTGAACTGTTTTCTTCATCTTAATTGAGTTAATTTCTGCTCTAATCTTTATGATTTCTTCCTGTCTTTGTGCTCTTCATTTCCTTTGCTCTTCTTTTTCTAGATATTGGAGGTGCAACATTAGGGTGTTTATTTATTCCTGTTCTCTTTTCCTAATGTGTGAGTTCATAGCTATGATTTTTCCCTCTAAGAACTGCTTTCAAGGCATTCCAGAAATTCCAGTAAGTTGTGCTTGAATTCATTCCATAGAAGATATTGTTGAATTTCATGTTTAATTTCTTCTGTGACCCATTGATTGCTGAATACGGTGTTATTTAATTTCCATGAATTTTGCAGGTTTTTATGGTTTCTTTTGTCCTTTATTTCCAGTTTCATTGCACTGTTGTCAGATAATATACATGGGATAATTTCTGTTTTCTTGCACACACTTAAGTACGACCTATGGAGTAGTATGTGGTCTATTTTGGAAAATGACCCATGTGCAGCTGAAAAAAATGTGTATTCAGCTGTGGTTGGGTAGAATACTCTGTATATGTCCACCAGGTCCATTTCTTCAAAGCTCTGTGTCAGTTATGCTATTTCCTTTTTAAGTTTTTGTCTGGTTGATCTATCTTTTTTAAATAAGGGATTGTTAAATCTCCTGGTAATTTTGTGGTCTTAGATATTATTTTTTCATGTCCATTAAGATTTATATTGCATACTTGAGTGCTCTGTTTTGGTGCATAGATATTTATGAGTGTTACCTCTTCCTCTTGAATTTTTCCCCTAACCAATATATAGTGGCTTTCTGTTTGTCATTTCATCATTCTTGGTTTGAAGTTGAGACTGTCTGAGAACAGAATTGCTACTCCTGCTTTTCTCTGCTGGTGCTGGTGCATGTAGTATTCTTTTCTATCTTTTGACTTTGAGCCTATGAATGCCCTTTTGAGTTACATGTGTTTCTTGTATACAGCATATTGTTGGATTTTGTTTCCTAATCCACTGTGCCAGTCTATTTCTCTTAATTGGTGAATTGAGTCCATTTACATTGATGGTTATAATTGAAATGTGTTGACTTACGTTTGTCATGGTATTTACTTGCTGTTGTTTGCTCCTTTGTGTTCTGTGTTTAATTGTCTGTCCTGTTTAGTGAGTTTCTTCTGTTCTCATTCGTGGAGTTCTGGTCATTGTGGTCTCTCTCTAGAATATCTTTCATCAGCCTGTATAGGGATGGCTTTGTCATCATGAAATTCTTTAGTTGTTCTTTATCGTGGAAGTATTCAATTCTCCATCTAACTTGAAAGAGTTTTTCAGGGTATAACAGTCTGGGCTGGAATTTGTTTTTGTGCAGAACTTGAAGAGCTCTGCTCCATGCTCTCCTTGCCTTCATGGTTTGTGCAGAGAAGTTGGCTGTAATTCTGATGGGTTTTCCTTTGAATGTGATCTGTTTCTCTCTAGCAGCTTTCAGTATATTATTCTTGTGTTGGACTTCTGGGATCTTGACTATTACATGTCTTGGTGTGTTTTTACTTGGATTGAAGTTATTTGGCATTCTGTATGCTTCGGTTACCTTAATGTTAGATTGTTTCCTCATATTTGTAAAGTTTTCTGTGATTACTTCTGCCCATATTCTTTTTACACTATTTTTATTTATTCTTTCATTTGCATTGATACCAATTAATCTCACATGGTTCATCTTGGCATCATCTTGCAGGTGATGGATTATTTTTTTCCTGTATTCTCCTTGTTTTTAAGAGATCCTTTCTCACCATTTCACTAGCTGCACCAGTGTCCTCAAGATCTGAAACTCTGTCTTCACTTTCACTCAAGCAGTTTTGTGGACTTGTGATTGATATTTTCAGTTCTTCTATAACTCTTTGACTCTGGTTCCTGCATTCTATTTTTTTCTGTATTGCTCATTGCAGGAATCTGTCATATTTCTGATCTCCTCTATTTTTTTTATCCATATCTTCTTTAGAGGTAGCTATTAATTATTTTTCTGCAGAGTTTCTTCCAAGTTCGGTTTCCTCTGTATTTCTTCAATTGTTTCTGTATTTCAGATGCTATAATTTCAAAGAATTCTTTTTTGATTTCAGAAATTATTTATACTTTGAGTTCCTCATGACCTTTCTGCTGTTGTTTCTTTGCTTCTGACACTGTTAATTCATATGTTTCAACTGGAATAGTGTTTTCTGCACTTGTTCTGGATGAGCATTGGGTTTCTCCCGTATGTTTCTGGATTTGATTTATTACTTCATTTGCTATCTATTCAAAAATTTCTTTTTCAATTTCGGGCATTAATTCTGATCTGAGTTCCTCTACAACTTTGTGCTGTTGTTCCTTTGCTTCCATCTCTGTTAATTTATTCATTTCTGCTGAGCCAGTGTCCTCTGCACTTATTTTTTGACTTCAGGCCTGAAATTGATTTTTTTCCTTATCTTTATGATTTTGTATAGCACTGCCCTCTGACCTTTGGTGTAGAGCTTTGATGCAGCTATAACCTTAATGCATAATGAGATTCGTGTGCCAGACTATTAAGTTTGAGAATATCCAGTTATGCCTGGCCTGGATCTAGCTGTTGTGTTCAGTTCCTTTTTGCTCCAGCCCTGTGGTTCCCCTGTGTTGGGCCCTGGTCAGGGGAGCATGTGTGAGCGCTGAAGCTCTCCCTCACACTCACCAGGCCAAGCAGGGGTGGATCCAGTGACAGAAGTGTCATCAAATTTTTTGCTACCGTGGCGGGTTTCGGGGCAGGCCCTTCAGGGGGTTGCCATGCAGGTCTGTCTGGAGTGTCTCAGGCAGATCTTTGGCTAGGATGTCTTGGGGCCTGAGGCTCTCACCACACACTCACCGAACTTGAATACCCATGGCATCATGAAAATTCCCGCTTGCTAATTCCCACTTGCTCGGGGGGCTTGGGGGTAGGGGCTCCTGGGAGTTGCCGGCGAGTGGGCCCTGAGGTTTCAGGCTAGTCAGTCTCTCCGTGGGCTTGAGGTGGGATCCAGGAAGCGCCGAGTCAGGCCTGGTGTCTCAGACCCATCGCTCTCTCTCGGCGGGCTTGGGGGCAGGGACTGGGAAGCTGCAGGAGTCAGCCCTGGTGTCTCAGGCTGGTTGCTCTCTCTGCGGGTGGGGCCTGGGCTTTGGTGGGTCTGCTGGGCTCCCAAAAGGGTAGTGTATGTTCTCATTTACCAGGCAGGCTGTGTTGGGTCTGGTGCGGCAGGGCAGGAGTTGAGAATGCTGGGAAAGGTCTCTCTGGCATGGCGGGCCTGCAGTTCTCACTCATTGGCTGAGCTGTACTGGGTCTGGGGCTGCCTGATTCTTTGACTTTAGAGAACATGCACTTGTACCAAGCATCTAGCAAGTTGGAAGGTTTTTCTCTTTTGTCTCAGTTACTCTTTTCTGCTTGCTGTGATAAATGCCCCCACTCATCTTCCATGCCAGCTAGTGCACCACTTCTAAGAGTCGTTACCGAATGAGTGGATGAGAAAACAGGATGAATATGGCTACAGAGGTCATTCACTGAGATTAGTCTCTCTCGAAGTGAGCCTCAAATAGTGTTTTGTGATTCCTCCAAACCTACAGATTTTTGGAATTTCAATAACAAGTCACTTGTTACTTTCCTCTGGAGGAATGATTTTCCTTTCTCCTTCTTTTGGATGGTTCTTATTGCCATGTGGTCACATTCCACATCACAGTCCACATTGTTCTATACTGTCTGATCTGCCCATTGAGCCATTATTTACAAATTCAAATATGAATTTTCCTAACCTAAGGTGCCATTTAATTATCTATTTTTATGTTATTCTTGTTTCCTCACTGTGTTTACTGTACCAAGTTTCTCTAAGGAGTGACCGTAAATATTTCAGGCTTTGCATGGTGGATATGATTGTTAAGATGTGTTTGATTTATGTTTGCTTTTAATTTTTGTTTAATAATGTAAAAAATCAGCATTACCTCATAGACTAAACAAAAACAGGGCACAGGATGGATTTAACCTAGCTGATAATATGTTAATTTTTGCTATACTAGTTGTTTGTACTTACAATACCTATAATGAAGTCCATATATTTAAATTACATATTGTCAATGTTTTCTGCTTTAAACAATTTTTCTTATGCTCATGAGTCATAATGAGCAGTTTGTTTGCCTCATTAGAAACATTTTTCTATGTTCAATATTGTAAATTTTAAGTTATTGTTTACCTGGCTTTAATCACTTTCTTTTAAGGGACAGTGTGCTTTCTTCTCAACAGCAAAGTTACTGTTGCTTCAGTTTGTGGCCTTTGAGATTTTTTTTCTAAGCCTCAGAACAGTTTTGGAGCAGCCTTTCCCCTCAGCAGTCTTCACTCCCTATCCTGAGCTACATCCATTCTCAAATTTCTGTCTAGTACTCCAATTCTGGGACAGGCGCTTCAGCCTCACCATCTGTACTGGAACAGTTCCCATGCTCTGTGCTTCCCACAAACCATTCAGTTTATAGATTGCTAACCTGTCCTTCTCTGATTTCACAGCATTCCATCAATCTAGATGTGTTTTGTTAGTATTTCTCCACCATTCGGGAAATCTCCATGAAGATTTTTGACTTCTTTTCAGACAGGTGCTTCTTTGATGTAACCCTGTTCATGGTCCTAACACCCATAATGCATCTCATGGAAATAAGTGAGGCAGACAGAGCACTCCCTCTTTTATTCCTGTTTCTCTGGAATCAGGAACCTTCTTGTAAAATATTTAAAGAGATTTCTTTTCATTACACTTAGCTCAGTTTTACTATTTTTTTTTTTTTTTTTTTTTTTTTTTTTTTTTTTTTTTTTTTTTTTTTTTTTTTTTTTTTTTTTTTTTTTTTTGTCTTTTTTTGAGACAGGGTCTCACTATGCAGTTCAGGCTGGTCTTAAGCTCACTTTGTAGCTCAGGCTGGTCTCGAACTCACAACGATCCTCCTGCCTCAGCCTCCCCGAGTACTGGGATTATAGGCATGTGCCACCACGCCCAGCCTTCAGTTTTATTATTTTCAAGGCAACCATACAGCTTTACTCTTTAATTTTTCTGCATGTATGGTTGGTTTAATTGAAATATTTTATCCAGAACTTTAAATAATATAAACTTGATTGTCTAAATACTAGTATTTTTTTACTTGGACATTCTGAGAGTAAAGCTATATGCAACCCCACCACACAAATATGTAGAATACCTTTCTTCTTTTTTAAATTGAATCTCCATAATGACTTTATTCTGCAGAACTGACCCATTGTATTCTTTGACCAACATTTACAATGCATATGCTATTCGCAAATTTTAACAAGTTAAACTGAAGCAAGAACAAGAGACACAGTGCTAATACCAAATACCGATATGTGTACACTGAGGTTTGGATTGAGTCTGTCTCAGGAATAACTTTCCTCAGTGAATTAAATAATGCTCTTACTCAACACATGTCTTTGGAGACCAAATGGAAATCTATGTAGAATATTTGTTCAAAAGCATATGTGAGAGCTGGCCAAGTAGCTCAGTAGATTAAAGTGCCTGGAAGCAGGCACAGGAGCTGAGGGTTTGATACCTGGGCCTGCCATGCCAGCTCCCCCCAAGAGCATCCTGAGATGGCAATTAAGGCTGGGTATGGTGGTGCGCACCTGTAATCCCAGCTCTTGGGAGGCTGTAAACAGGTGGATCACTAGGAGTCTGATCTAGTAGCGAGACCCTGAACACCATGTAGACCCTTCCATAAAAAAAAAGTATATGTGTGCATTCAAGCCTAAATATTCAGTGTTGAAGCCAATACACAGTATAGCTAGCTTTCTCTGCTCAGAAGTGTTCCTGCAGAATGATGAAAGCTTTTCATTGGCCTGTTATTCATCTCTTTCTCTTTAATTTCATTTGCTTTTGTATGACAGAGTTACGGAAACTACTGAGAAATTAAATTATGGATATTCTTACTTTTCCTGTATCATTAAAAATCCACAAGTCTTTGCATGAAAGTTGGAAAAATATTTCTCATGTTTTGATAAACACATGAAATAGTGACAGAGAGGCTGTATGTGTCATTTAGTTGATATTATTTGAACTAAATGCTTTTTCTTCATTATGAGAAAGGACTTTCTCCCTAGACACATAAATGGATAGGTTAAAGTAAGTATAAATAGGGATTTATAATAAAATTAATCACTACATCCATCTATCTATCTATCCATTCATTCATCCATCCATCCATCCATCCATCCATCCATCCATCCATCCATCCATCCATCATTCCATCCATCCATCTATCTATCTATCTATCTATCTATCTATCTATCTATCTATCTATCTATCTATCTATCCATCTATCT
>PVKA01021964.1:0-37841 GCA_004027165.1 Ctenomys sociabilis
TTATTTTTTTTCATTTATTTTTATTTTATTAAAATACAAATGTCAATCAGACAGTTTCAAGACACCTTAACCATACAGATTCGATGAATTAATACATTGCAAACTGTTTTCATAACGTTTTGGTATTGTACAAGGTGCATACATGATATTATATTTACAGATATTATTTTAGCAGATATCTCTTATCAGTGAATTAAGAATGTAGCTGCTTACTTATCTTATTTTTTATACCTGAATTATATCAAAAATTCAATAATTATTTATCTAGTGGATGACCATAGTACTAAAAGCTGACATAATATCCTGTCCAACCACCATTAGTGCAGATCTTGCCTATCACAGAATTATGTAGAAGCACAGTGTTATCTATCCCAACTGTACTGTCTATACACACACATCATGATTTTTTTCTTTCTACAACCCTTCCTTTGTATACACCTGTCAAAAGTGGGCATTCCATTGACATTCAACTAACGTAGGTGCTTAAACTCGACACCACAATCCAACACAGTCCAGCATTCTGCAACCATAGTGAGTTATTCAAAGAAATTGTCGACCATATACATTTACAGCTCAGCTTAATATTATGGGCTCACGATGTATACTTCATTTTTATACTTTTCTGCTGGATGGTTAAGACCTAGGTAGATCAAGACTTATATACCAACACAAAAACTTTATATTTCCTATGTGGTCAGTGAAGTCCTCTCAGGGTTTATCTTGTAGTCTTGTACATAATTCTGTAGTTCCTTTGTCTGTGTCATCCATATGGATGAGTCACAGCCAGTGCTTGACCAGTTTGCTCTCTATGAGAGCTTGAGAGAAAGTTTTCTCTTCATGTGACTCTCCCAAGTCACTAAATTTAGCAACTGTTTTTCCTTGTACTTCATTTCAACACCAAAAAATATGCAAGGTGATAGTATGAACATGTGTGTGTGTCCATCATTCCTCGTTCAGAACTCACATACTCATGTTATTTCCTAAATGATTAAAACAAAAAGCATATTCTTTCATTCAAGCATTTGTCTGTTTCTTTCTGATTCTCACAATAGTTTTGGAATGCATTCAGAGCATTAAAAGTGAAAAACAGCTCTGTTCTCCAAGGCAAGTGAAACTATTATTTCTCTTGTTTCTCTTGCCCAAAACACTTCATTGGAGCTAAAATAATAACACTTCTGATGGTACACAACAAGAGCCTCAATTTAGAAAGCATCCTGTTCCACACATAACAGGAAGAGATGCTATGCAGAAAGGTCAAGAAGATTGGACAATCAGGCCTTTGGGTTTTCCTCACTTAATCTATTATTGCACTGACTCTAGTCCATTCACTTCTCACATGTTTTACCCTTCAGTTATACTTAGATAATGAACTCTTCAGAGAAAAACAAAAGAGAACTTGAAGGACTTCTGGACAATTGAGCATGTAGAGAGGCCTCTGGGAAGTTAAACAAGAACTCTTCTAGATACTTGTGAGGGTGGCGCATGACAGGAGCTTCTGAACTCAGAATTCTACTAGGTCTTGCCCTGGTAGGTGTTCATCTGACTGCTTATTTGCAACCTTTCAACTATTCTTCAAAAATAAATGAGTAATTATTTCACTGAGTTTTCTGAGCCTAAAGAAGTGATCATGGGAACCCCAAGGTACAGCTGGTTGGTCAGAATTTCTAGAGGACTGGCCTTGTGACTCATTTTCAAAGTTGGAAAAGTCAGGCAGAGCTGAGCCCTCAACCTGTGAGAAGAAATGCTAGTTTGAGATAGTGTCAGAATGGAGTTGTATTGAATTAGTGATTTCCCAACTGGTGTCCAGCATAGAACTGATAATTTTCTGGTTATAGGGAGAAATCTCCCCATATTTAGGGGTCACAGCAGTGAGCTGTGTTGTGTACACACAGAGGGATGAACTAAATTTATTTTTCCTCTGTCTCCCTCCACAAGGTAGAGGAAATGTCCTTTGAATTTTGCAATACGTGTAGTTTACATTGTTTACCTCACTAGTTGTTGAGGCATTGTGCAGTTTCATTGAACTAATGGTTGTTTTACTTATCTTTAGTTTTACACAGCCTTGTAAGATTTAGGAGAGCTTTCTCTACCTCCCTAGAATGTTTCAGTTGTGCATTGATTCATTTTCAGAACTTGTCCATGAAGGGCATCAGAGTTAAATACACCTCTCACTTAAAGTTGAAGAAATGAAGAAACAAAGCATTAAAGAACACAACATTTCCTACCATATATCAGTACTAGCAGTGCTGAGCCTGCCAGAGTTGTTCTCATTTGCTCTCCTTCCTTTAATAGCTTAAATCCTGAGATTATTTCACCTTATTTTGTGACTCAGGCTCTGACTATATTAAAAAGTAGCACATTTCAGAATTTGAAGCATTGTTAAGAATATGGCCTCTAGAACAAGACAACCTTGATTCAAATTTTCACCCTGTTATTTATTGGCTCTGGATGTTTAGACGGTATACTCACACCTCTCTGCTTCACTTTTCCTTCTGAGGTTTAAAATTGAGTTGGCTTTTACTAGAAATTCATAAATTAGGCATCATGCCATTGTAAAAGTAGGTGTTTCAAAGCTGAATAGGAGAGATAGGCTTTGTACACAGAGGGGAAAAAAGGCTAAGCTAGGCACAGTGTTGCACACCTATAATCCCAGTGCTTAAACTGCTGAGGCAGGAGGATTGTTGTTAGTTCTAGACCAGCCTGGGCTACAAAGTATGTTCAAGGCCAGACTGAACTGTATAGCAAAACCCAATCTCAAAAGAACAAAAAACAAGCAAACAAAAAATCTAGAAAAAGCACAAACAAGAAACTAAATGTAGATTTGTAGTTACAAAGTTACTTTCCTTATATGATTAAAATGGAAAAGAATTCCTTAGATTGGCTCAGGTAAAAGTCCTTTCTAATTCGTTAATGTAAATGTGTTTTCTTTTTTAAACTGCCAATTTTAAAGTTCAATTTAATCCCTTCTCGGCCTTTTGGCTAAGATCAAGTGTAAAGTTCAATTTAATTATGCACCAAGTATCATAAGTAACTCAATTGTGGTGTGGACTGATTGTTGAAGTCTAGAGTTAAAACTTAGTCCAAAAGAATGGCATCCCATAAATTTTGAAACATACATAAGGACCATGTATTATGTATCTAAGGCTTTTAACAGTGTCTGCAAATAGTGTGCTTCTTTTTTTTCTTTACAGCTAGCTTTATCATAAGACAAACCATTTCAATAGCAATGATATTATATGTAAAGTGATTTGGCCTTTGGCTTTCCCTAAATTTCTGGTCAAAAAATTGGACTACCAAGGATTGCAAAGTGAAAATTGGACAATAAAGCCTTTGATGATGTCAGTTCTGCCTCTGTAACCCAACTGTCATTGGAGAAGTTCAACCACCTCTGAGTTGTAAACCTAGAAAAACTACCCCTTATCCAGAGGCGTATATACTGTCCAACAAGATTTTGTTAAATCTTCCAACAGCATAGCTCCAAGACCATGATTACTATAGGTCCTATAGCTATTCTCTTCTTTCTGTCTATATCAAACAAAATATGGTACTTTGCCAAATTTCCTTGGCTATACTTTCTTTAAACAACCATCTGTGTCATGTTTGTATGACAGCCTTGAAGAAGGCTTGGGTTCATTGTAGTCTGTTTAATATCTTTGAATTCACATTGTCCTCAATAGACTGTCACCTTTGGCAGAGTATATGGAAAAGCACAAAACAATTACAAATGAAATTATGTGTATTATGCTCATTATGCATATTGTTAAGTTATTGACTGTTCCAATGCTGCAATTTCTTATTTTGGTTTGCCTTCAGCTGGGCAACTTCTCAATTATCTTTGTCTGCTTTTTTCTCTTTCTTTTTGCTCACCTATATGCTAAAATCTTTACGTATTTCTTAATCAAAACGTGTCTCCTTAGCCATCATCTTCACTTGAAATACCAGTTCATGAAGGCATTTTTCTAAGCAGAGCAGTTCTCTTCACAAAAGGAATCCTGATTTCAGCTAATAAAATATGATTTTTTCTTACATTTATGTAATTTTTATGCAAAATGTGGATTCAAATATATGCTTAATTTGATCTATTTCACAAAAATTTATTCATCTCTGAGCAGTGGTTTTCAGGAAATTCAGAGGATTCTATCATGGGTCTGGCTCTGAGAAAATTCTGCTTTTTTTAGCTACCACAAACACAAAGTCAAAGAGGAAAAAGGTGTAGAAGAATTAAAAACACTACAAGTTCAGATTCAAATGAACTCTATTTTAAAGGAAAACATTTTGAAGAATTACTCATTCTGTGTTCAGTTTAGAAGTAGCACTCAGTGAAACCAGATTGGCTCTTTAGCAATAGAAAAGAAAATAGTATAATCTATGTCCCCTGTAGAGACTATAAAGTCTTATAACTTTGAAATTTATGCTCAGAATAATAGCAGATGGTTTGTGAAGAATTAAAAATGTAGCCATATATAATTCCATGCAATTTCTAGGTTCCCTGCATGTAAAAAAAAGTAAAATGCTGATGACTTTTTTAAGGTGCAATGTACACATCAAGAAAAAAGAAGGGGCCGGCCAAATAGCTCAGCAGATTAAAGTGCCTGCCAGCAGGTGCAGGGACCAAGGCTTTATTCCCCTGGTGTACTGTGCCAGCCCTGCCCCCAGGGAATGCTGAGACAGCAATTGAGACTGGGCATGGTGGCTCGCGCCTATAATCCAAGCTCTTAGAAGGCTGTAAACAGGAGGATCACATCACTAGGAGTTCAATCTAATGGTGAGACCCCTAATGACTTGTAGACTCTTACCTAAAATACAAAAAAGAGAAAAAGAAAAATAAGCTAGCAGGGAAGTTGCTAACATACAGACTGATAAAAACACTAAATATAAAAATTCATAATCAGGTTTTTATTGATTAGGTTACTTGATTTTTCACTATTTTGGTCAACGGGTGATCAAAATGAATTGATTCTGCTGAATTAAGAGGACACTAAGAGGAAAACACAACTCTATCTGTAATCAGCTATGGATAGAAAACAAGTCTGTGTTTATAGAGCAGAAAAGATGGAGCCCCGCGAAGCCCTGAAAAGCAAATTAGGTCATTAATCTTCTGACTCCTGAAAGAAACAATATATCTAAGTGAGTTATCCATAAAGCTCAGTATCACTAATGATTATTTTCTGTGCAGATTTCAAAAAGTCTTTTAGATATTACATTCATCCCTTTCCTATGTCATCAGTGAGTGGCTCTGTTTAGATGCAGAGTATCTCAGAGATAGAAAGGATTTTCAAGGTGTAATTTTCACTAACAACAGGTATCTCTTCTACAAAACAATTCTATCAGGTGATGAATTGTGCATTAGCATAAATACTTTCTCTTTTAATGAAATAAAACTTTTTAAGATAACTTAAAAATTTTTAAATTAGAAACAGTACAAAGCTTCACTAAGCAAGATAATAGGAATTGAACAATGATTGTTAAATTGCATATTGTTGTGTTCAAATTAGTTGTTCAGATTACCAGATATATGCATGCAAAATTGGTGAAAAAATTAAAAGGAAGAAAAACAATTAAGCATTAACTGTTCCTTTCGATACGCCATTAGAAATGAACAGTACAATTATCCCAGATATCCTGTGTGCATACATATATTTATTCTTTCCCTTTCTTCTTTCTTTTCTCCTTTCCCTTATCCCGGATGTTCCTGCCCTTTGAGCAGTTTCTTTCTGTCATAGAATCTATTGTACCTTTTGGATTTTATTTACTGTTTCAGGTTGCTACACTTTCAACATTAAACAAATGTTTATTAAATTCCCACAGTACTACGCTAGCAGTTTGTTGGACTTTGGAAACAAAATAGTCCCCACCAACCTAGAGTTTATTCTACAGCAGAGAAGGACCAAGTTTCATGCAAAGAAGCCTCATTTGTTTGTGGAATGACTCTAAATGCAAAACATTGTTCTTTATTGAATTAAAAATCCAACCCTTAAGACATACCTTTAAAATCATAAGCCTTTTGAAAGTTTGCTGCATTAAAGTCACTAAAGAAAGAGGTAATACAACAGAGCCAAATACACAGGACCCAGTAGCCCACCACTAACAAATTCATTCTTATTTGACATCATGTTCAACACACCAAAAGTATTTTATGCAGAAACATGTTCAAGGGACCAGGGAAATGGCTCAGTAGAGTAAGCGCTTGGTTCACACCTATAATCCCAGGAGGTTAAGGCAGGAGAATTCTATATTCAAGGCTAAACAGCAACTTAGCAAGATCCTGTCTGAAACCACAATCCCCAGAAAAAAATAATAAAGCATGATGTTCCACATCCTGTACATGTACAATAAAAATAAAAATAAAAATGTATTTATCTCATGAAATATTATACAAACATTAATTTTTATTTAATCTTTATATGAAATTATTTAATTTTTATATAGAGAATTTCAGAGAGTAAAATGTTTAGTGGGAGAAAAATTCTACAGAAATAGATTAATGGTGTACTGAATGCAAGAATTAATCTCCATTCTGTCCTGGAATTTCACTACTACAATAGCAGGAAAGTAATTTCTAAAGTCACAAAACAAATAGGACAGAGAGTATGTGACAAAATAAGGAGAAGAAAAGAGATGATAAGAGAAAATTTTGAAAGTAATTATTTATTTATTTATTTATTATGTATTTTAGTACAGGGTCTTACAGGGTCTCACTACGTAGATCAGACTCATAGTGATCCTCCTGTTTTCAGCCTCCCAAGTGGGGGGATTACAGACCCACACCACCACGTCTAGTCTCAATTGCAATTTCAGTGTGCCCCAGGGTAGGGCCATCATGAACCCCGGTTGCTGGGCCTGCCTAAACAGGTGCTTTAGTCTGCTGAGCTATCTGGCCAGCCCTGAGAAGTACTTTTTAATGGAATGAAATATATGACTGAAGGAGCCAATATTCCAGTTGATTTTTCACTGCAGTAACCCAGAAGAATTCAGAAGCTGGACAGAGCTGTGAAAGGTGGAACACAAAGGAGATTGAAAGCAGGGTTAGCTGGCTTCAACACACACATATCAATGCAAGAATATACACATTTATAGAGAGACATATTTATTTTTGTTTGCTCATATTTTAAAACAAGGAAAGATAAACCAAAATATTTTTAAAAAGAGAAATGATGTCAACATTCTGAAACAGAAGTATTTCCTACCTAGTCCTTATAACCCAAAACTACCTCAATAAGAATGAAGGTGAAATGAGGACATGATCAGATTTGTAAAGTCTCAGAAGTTTTACTTGTTTTAATGATTTCTTAGAAGATATGTTCCACCAAAAGAGAAAAGAAGCCCAGAAATAGGAGAACATGAAATTCAAAAAGGAAAAGGAAAAGGTGATGATAATCTCTAGGTTGACTGTGAAGAACAGAAGTTCCAAGGAGCTAGCTGAGTAGAGGCTCAGAGAGAAATAGACCCCAAGTGGAAATTGAGGTCAAATGATGCTAGATATGTCACCCAGACTAAGTCTAGATGGATCACCAATGAAGTAGTGAAACTGAGGGGCAGGTTTTTGTATCTGAATGAATTGATAAGAAACGTGTGTAATGGAAAGTACATTAAAAACGGAAAAAATATAAAGACCTCTACAAACCACAAATGTTTTCTAGAAAGGAGAAAGTATGATTATAGTATTCTGAAGGTCTGGGCTAGATATCAAGTGTACATAATCATCGTAATAATGTAGACAGTAAATATTTATTGGACAAAACTTTGTGATATATTACATTAAGGACCATAAAGTGGGTATTAGAAAGGGACAATGAACAAGAGAGTGAATTCTTATCTTCCATTATTGCAAGTCAATAGAGATAAAAAAAATCACATAATCAGGGTAAAATAATGTTTTAAAAATAGAAATGTAAATTCTGAAAGAAACAGTACAAGTCAAAAAATATTTTGTGGACTAGAAGGATTAAAGCGAGAAAGTATATATGAGAGTTAAATATTAGTTAATAAACCCTCATTAAAATAAATGTTTCTGGGCTTCTTGGACCCAATAAAAATTAAACACCACTATGTGCTGTGGTAGACATCTGTAATCTTAGCTATTTGGGAGGTTGAGGCAAGATGGACTTCAAGTTCAGAGCTAACTTGAGCTACTCAGTAAGAACTTGTCTACAAATAAAAATAAAAAGATCTGGAATCATACCTCATCAGTAGAGCCTTACCTAACTTGAGCAAGCCTCTGGATATAACCCCTTCTCCTATCACACACACACACATACACACACACACACACACACACACACACATTCAATGTTAGATCTCTCAAATTATGACACAGTCAAAAATGGGCAGCTGAAAGGAACACACACTTCTAAGAAGGAGTACAAATTGCCAATAAGTATATAAAAAATGTTCAATATTTCTGGTCATTAGAGAAATGCAAATGAAAACAATACTGAGATTCCACCTTATTCCAGAAAAAATGGCTATCATCCTGAAATTAAATAATAACAAATGCTAGTGAAGCTGCTGGGGAAAACAAATCCTTCTATGTTATTAGTGGGAATGTGAACCAATAAGAGCCACTAAGGAGATCAGTATGGAGAGTTCTCAAAAACTAAATCTAGAAATTCCATTCAATCCAGTTATTGCCCTTGTTCTTTTGGAGAGATTTAAAGACATATGGTAGTAGTATATGAATACCCAAGCTTAATGTAGTACAATTCATAATAGCTAAGTCTTAGAAGTGGACTTTATGTCAAATAACAGATGAATAGATAAAGAAAGTGTGGGATTTATCCACAATGGAGCACTACTGTGCCTTAAAAAGACTAAACCTAAGTCATTTAAAGGAAAACAGATACAGCTTGAGGTCATAATGTTAAGTGAAATAAGACAGACACTCAAATTTAAATATTGCATGATTTCTTTTATATGAGAAATTCAAAATATAAATAAAGAGCAACACAAAAGATAGATAATAAATAGGGAGATAGATCTTTCATCAATAGAAAGGAGACTAAGTGAGGGAGGGGAGAAAGGGAGATTTAAAAAAAGACGTAAGTGTTATGTACATGTACCCACTCTCCCTGAGGAATGTGATCATTATGTACTACAGAGATAGGCTAGTTGAAAATTGAAAATGGAACTAAAGTGCCTGCTTATGCAGAGCTCAGTGGCTGGAGTTAGATCCCCATCATGCTGTGGAGACCTCCACCCCCAGGGCATGCTGACATGGGCGACTGAGGTGAGCAATTGAGACTAGGTGAGGTGGCACATACCTGCGACCCCAGCTCTTGGGAGGCTCTAAACAGGAGGATCACCACAGGTCCAATTTATGTAGTGATACCCTGCAGACCCTATACCAAATAGATTTTAAATAAATAAATAAAAATGGGAGGAAATGCATATAAACATGACCTCTAAGTATGTAACATAGAACACTTAAAAATAACATCAAGAAATGTATAAAGATTTCCATAAGGTATATACAAGTTGAATATCCCATACTCAAAATTCTTGGGACCAGAAGTGTTTCAGATTTTAGACTTGTCAGATTTTGAAATACTTGTGCATGTACAATGAGAGATATTGGTAATGAGACACAAGTCTAAACATGAAGGCATGTATGCTTCATTTTCTCTTTATAGCCTGAATATGATCATAGGCAAAATTTCTAGTGTGCCTCAAGTTGATAGAAGCTTGTCACATGAGGTCATGTGCGAATTTTCCATTTGGGGGATAATAGTGATGCTCAGAAAGTCAGATGTTCAGGCATTTGGATTTTAGATTCTTTCATTGTGGCAGTTCAACTAGAATTTAAATTACATGTTTTCTTATAGTTTTCTGGGTTATTCAAACTTTTATGAATATGCATAACTAATATAATGAAAAGCATTAATTAAATAAGGATTCAAATTGGATCTAACTTGTTCACTGAATCCCTGAGGTTCCCAAATAATTAATTCATAAACAAAATACTGTATTCAATATTTTGAATACATACATATAAAAATATTTATAGTCTCTCTCAGAATTCCTCTAGCAATTGTTAAGTTCACTATTCTAGTCTTACAAAACACAATCCTCTCAGTCACATCCAATATACACATACACACACACACACACACACCTCTTTGCCAATTTTTAACAATTATTATTTATCTATTTATCATTTTCCTTCTCATTTTCCATGTCCCTTCAGAGATTACAAATAATGTCCTGTGCTCACAGCTTAGGACTAATACTTATGCACTGTCACCATGATTAAATGCTTAAATATCTGCAAAATCTGAATTTTTTCTCTTCAAATTTAGCTTACTAACCAAAGTGCATTTCTGAAGAAGGGAAACTTCTTATTTAAATGTTTTATCTAGGGACTTACAAATATCAAACACATCTCATTACTGTGTTCAGTGCGTCCCTCATTTCTCCCCCCACCATCACTTGAGCTCAGATTCTTATCTGTGTACCACGGGACCATCAAAATAGACCTCAGCTGCTTTCCTGGCTGCCATGATTTCCCTCTTCAAACAATTATATGGACTTGGAAATCCCCTCCAAATGACTGTTTCTCTGCCTCCCTATCTCTCTTCTGATTCTCAGAAACTCCTTCTCCTGTATGGTCCAGCTCAAATTCTACCTCTCTTAACTATTATTAATTCTTAGGACTCAATATTATAATCATTCTTGCACTCTTACTTCCAAAACATTTCTGTAATTGTCATATTTTTCCTACATCAATCTATTTCAACTTACACATGATTATTCAGTCAGCTAAGGCGTCTAGTATAGTGCTTTATTCATACCAAGGCATGATAAATGTTGAATTAAATTTTATCTCCAAAGACACATCATTGGATAATTACCTGAATAGAATGAAGAAGGGGCCAATAAGATTCCACAGCCATTGTAACTCTAATTTTTACTTTTTTTTTTGTATTTTAAGGATATTTGTCTTGTAGGCAATTGACTATTGCTTCAATTTAATGATCATACTTCCTACTTAGTCTAGAGAGATTGCTAGTTTATGCTATCTCATTTATCTTATTTTCTTTGGTTCATTTTTGCTTCATATTAAAATCATTTTTTCTTATATTTAGAAAGAAAAAATTAATCTGTCTGCTGAGGTGAATCATGCCTTAGATAAAGGACAAGTCAATGCCTAGGTAGCTGTAAAATTCCATTGTTGCAGTCCATTTCCTCATAGAACATTTTAGGGAAATGAAAGGAAATTAGCTCAAAAAAGCTCCAGCACTTTATCACATTTTTGGCATTTAATAAAACATGTAAATAGGGGTGAAAAATATACTTAAAATTTTGAGTTATTTTTACAAAACTTACCAGAAACTCTAGCACTGCAATAAGCACAGTTTAACACCAAGATTATCAATAATAATCCCACAATTTAATAATTTAAAAATAGGGACTGCTAGACTCCAGGAGAGACATTCTGTTTTCACACTATGAATTGCTACGGAGGTGTAATATTTAAATGTGGTAGAAGTAATCCACTAAATATTTTGCACATATTTTGTGCACTTTTAATAAATTTTCTGTAAGAGTTTATAGTTTTTATTTCTCCAAGTAACAAATTATAATACAATATTTCTCCAAATGACTGGAATAATAAATATTCAGAACACCCTCAATTCATTCATTAATATATTGGTATCAGCCAGGATCTTCAGAGACACAGAAACAAGAGCAAGAATAATATATATATTCACCCAGAATAATTATATACACTACATATATTCCATTGGTATACACATATTCTTGCACAGAATAATTATATATACCACATACATTCTCTTGGTATATATATTCACACAGAGAATAATTATGTATACCATATCCAGTGCCTTGGGAGATACATATACCTCAAGAGAGAGCAGGGAGAGAGCTTTTAAGTAATTGGTTGACAGGATTGTGGGGCTAGAAGTATAAAATCCAAAGGTCAGTCTGGCCAGCTTAATACTAAGTAATATTTGAACTATCAGTTATATGTCAAATTCATAGTAGGCTAGCAGGCTGTAAACTAGTGCAGCCTTTATGTTATAAATCTCAGACAGAATTCTTTCTCCAGAAAATCTCAGTCAGTCAATTAATTCATTCTCAGTGAATCAATTAGTTCAACTAATTCACTAAGGCCCACAAACATTATGAAGAGTAGTTCATATTACTTAAGTCCAATTGATTATGACTCTTAATCACATCTACAAAATAAAGTGATGCCTCGGTCATGAACTGAATTTGTATTATGATTTTCCAGAAGATGGCCACGTTTGTGTTTGTGAGAGGAAAATGTATTTGCCACCAGAAGTGGAATTTGTGTACAGAAACAAACTTCAGTCAAACAACTGGGTTTGGGAACTGCTTGGGAACAGAAACATTCATGAATAATACCATACAGTCACAGCATCATTTATCCCAGTGTTTCATCAAGCAGACCCCTAGGAACAGACTCTCAGGAAGTACTCAGTAAAGATTTGCTAACTATATGATAGTTAATTTGATGCGTCAATCTGCTTGAGCACCACACCCTAGCTAAGTTGACACATAATATTAGCTATCATACAGTCAGCCAATATTTATTGAGTACTTCCTAAGGGCCTGTGACTGCTCCAGATACAGACCTTCCTCAAGTCCTCACAGTATCACATGGAAGACAAATACATAAAATTACGTGACAGTGCAAAAAGTAGAGCACCAGAGGCAGTCACACAAAAGGCATCAACTCCTCCTATTACTTCTATAAACACCAGGATGGAAGGATACCTTTTAAACCAAATTTGGAAGGATGAGCAAGAGTTACTACGCTGGGCAGGAGAAAGGAAGGAAACAAAGTCAAATATAAAAATGATCTTCATGGAAAACAAATGCACAGGTTCATTCATCTGGAACAAGGGCACTGGGATCGCAAAGGCAGAAAATTGAGTTGAGTAAGTGATCCAAAGCACAAAGGACTCTATATGGCCAGCCAAAGATCCAAACCTTCCCCTACATGGTTTGAGAATTCATCTAGGAGAAGTTATGCTATCAAATTGGCATATCAGAAAGATAACTCCGATGGCAGGGCTAAGTCTGCTGTGCTGGAAGAAATAGGGTAGGCAGTGACATAAACCAGAGATCAGATTGAAAGGTGTCAGAAGCAACTGAGAACGTGTAACAGTGAAGTGATAGGTGCAGATGCACAAGATTTTAGGAAGACAAATCAATAGAATTCAGTGATTAACTACATGGCAGCTAAGAAGACAGAAGCACATGTGCTAACTTTAGGTTTGGAGTCTGGATAAATATGATTATGCTGGTGCCACATCATAAATCATAGCTAAAGAGATAAAGCATGGGGTATAAGAAAGAATAAAATGAAAGGAGAAAAAGAAATGTAGAATTTCTCAGTTACTAGAGCAACTTGTTGTGAAATTATTTCACAGATTTCTGCTCTAAATTTTCTGAAGTTCTTGCTACATGGTCAAATCAAATTCTTTGCAAAACACAACAAGATTCCTATTAACAAAAGTAAAACTTGTAAAGAAACACTCCCAAAATTGAACAGATTAGGATATAACTAGGACACCAGCTTCTTACCCAGAATTGAAGATTAAAATTCCTTTAGACAACTCAACAGCAAAAATAACACATAATGAAGCATATCAGAAATATGTAAAATCTTCAAGAAACAGAACACCAACTGTTTAAAAAATCTAAACAATGTGCTTGTTCAAGCACATTAGAATTAGAGCTGAAATTATTAAAAATTGGAGCAAAAATAAAGTAGTATTGAAGAAGTAAATATAGGCAGGGTCCATCAAGCATTAACCAAGGAAGAACATGCCCATAGAAACATCAGCATCTGGTCTTCTGGCTTCTATGTTCCTACTACTAAAAAGTATGAATCAAGCTACTCTAATTTAAGGGGCCCCAAAGAGCGCAGTAATTACTTCTGGTTCTTCTTTAGGACAGTAGGCTAATTTGTTGCTTAAAACAATCTACAATATCTTTCAAAGTGAAACAGAGAAAAAATGGTTGAAGAGATGGAAATGCTTACATCCTTGATTTAATTGTACCGCATTCTATACTGAATTATCATGCTGTTTCCCATATGTAGGTGCCACCATTATGTTTATGTGAAAAGGTGTTCAGTGTAAATTCAAGCTAACTTTTCTTTTATTTATTTATTAAAGAGAGTACAAATTAGAATTAAAACAGAAAAAAATACAAGTGATACAGATTTTCACTTAACAAAGTAACATGAATTTCACAGTATTTTCTGCAATATATAGTGTTGTCTTCCAACCAGTTATTCATAAAATACGAAGAAGAAAGAAATGTATACGAAATCAAGAAGACAAAAGGAGAAGCTATTGAAAAAAGGAGATAAAGTAAAGCATTAACTGCTTCTTTCCATACATCAGCAGAAATGCACAGTACAGTTGTCCAAACCATCCTGCTTACATGCATAGATGACTCTATTTCCCCCTGTCCTCTCTTGTCCTTCTCTTCAACTCAGTAACTCTTTCCCTTTGAGTAAGTTCATAACCTTTTATCACAATGTATTGTACCCTTCAGATTCTATTTGTCTTCTTAGTGTGAGAACCTGAAAGCTAAAGTTTCTATTCCTCTGATTACAGGCCCTTTTACTCAGTCACAAGCTTAAATTTGGCATCTGTGTTAGATACTAATTTTTACCTTTTTCAAACTTGTCTTTTCACCAGATCTCTCTCTACATTCCCCAAGCTGAACTCTCCTTTCACAAACTGCTCCTGCCCCTTATGCCAGCCATGCAATTTCCACAGAAACTGCCATTTTCTTAAAAACTCAGACCCTAGGTACAGAAAAAAAAAAAAAAGAAAGAAAGAAAAACAGAGCTAATAAATAAAGAAAAGCAGTCCTGATGACTTCATTTGGGCTCTTGAACCAGTCATACCTGAAAGCTATCAAATTTCCCTGCTTTTTTCATTACTTCAGTTAGTAATTCTTACTTAGCTTATGCCAATTTGAGTTTCATTTTTTTTTGAGCTTGTATACTAGATTTCACACGGACACGATGTATCATTATATAACAGAGATATACAATGTCTAAGCTATCCATGAATCTGAAGCTCTATAGACAAAGAATTGTTTCTGTTTTTCAAAGGGAAAAAATTTGTATGAACTGAAAAGAAAGCAGAGTATGTTTCTGATTTTGTTTTAAAAATTAACTTAAACATCAAATACATAATATCAACCTAGGACTACAGCTAACAAAATGATCAAATATAACCTTCAAAGTCCATTAAAGTTTGTAAATAGGGAACACAAAAGAACATATTCCTCTCAAATGATGTTTTTCTGACCATACAGTAGAACTTCAGAAAGCTTTCATCTGTATTATTTGCCAGGAAATGGGGAAGATGTTCATTACCTATTTGTATGAATAGCTAAGGTAGCTTAGTTTCTATCAACAGTGTCTGTGAGGAATCACTGAAGCTGACAGTCAGTCTACAATCTTACAGGCTGAGACGGGGGCAAAACCTCAGTGAGAAATCATGCAGAGTGAGTGCCTTGGAGAAGGTAAGTGTGAGCCTCAAAATACCCTTTTGGCAACTAGGACAGTCAAACATTTCTAAAGATCAGGAATGTTACATCCTCCCCTAGGGACACTCATTTTTTTGTTTTTAACTTTAGAAAAAATAGCTGCAACCTCATTATTGGGTTACTAAACATTCATAAACTCAAGTCACAGACAGAATAGATGATGGCCAAAAGTGGAATGAAATAATTCTAATGACAGTGAACTTAATTATGCAGCAAAATGTGCTTATGAAAGCACAGTTCAAAAACAAAATAAATTATGCATGGAATTGAGTTATGTTACTGCTCTGATATCAAAACCATAATGTCTCATAGACTTCACAACCAGAAAAGTTGTGAGTATAAAAAACCTTGATTATTTTTGACAATGATTAAGCTATAGTATAATTTTAATGAACACTTTGGTCCAATTGGTTTTCCCCTTTTCTATTCAAACTTATGATTACACAAAACTATGATCCCATAAATTTGATTGTTTGAAGTCATACATCATGATTTTGAATTAATATTCTGCAAACCTTGGAGAAGATTTTATATTTCCCTAGATAGCCCCACAGAATAAGAAGTAACAATATAAATAATGAGGTCATTCTAAAATTTTATACCATGTACAATTCATCTCATTAAGGTAGCAGCAGAAGGAAACTATATCATCTTCCTGTGTCAGGGGACATGGCATTTAAACTGTGTCATAGCAGATCACCAAGTGAAAATGATGGGCAAGTGTATTTTTAACAGAGGAAACAAAATTATTCTCAATGAGAGAGATGTTCTCCCCAGGGAACATTTGACAATGTCTGGAGATATTTTTGGTTGTCACAAGAGAGTGGGTGCTCTTGACGTGAAGTGGGTAGAGGACACAGATGCTACTAGAAGTCCTCAATGCATGAGACAGCTCCCTCATAACAACAAAAAAATTCCCTGGGCAGAAATGTCAATAGTGTCAAAATGAAATGTAAATAGCTTAAGCTAAGGAGATGGGTGGGAGTATGGACAAAGATCAGTGCAGTCGTTGTGTACAAATTATATATAAACTGCCACAAACTTAGCAGTTCCATGAAACAATATGTGTTTACTATCTCAGCAAATGTCTGAGAATTAGAAATCTGACTGCAGGCTACCCAGGTCTGCTATTTAGGTACTGTAGTAGTCTGTTTAAAAGGCTACAGCAGGCTGGCCAGATAGCTCAATGGATTAAAGTGCCTGCTTAGGCAGATACAGGGACCAGGGTTTGATCCCTACACACTGTGCTGACCTTGACCCCAGGGCATGCTCAGAAGGCGATTGAGACTGGGCATGGTGGTGTGCACCTGTAATCCCAGCACTTGGGAGGCTGAAAACAGGAGGATCACTATGAGTTCGAACTACACAGTGAAATCGTATAGATCCTGTACTAAATAAATAAATAAGAAAACAAACAGATAAACAAGGTTATGGGATCTCTTCTGAGGCTTAACAGAAGAGTTTTATTGTTACAAGTTTTCATAGTAATTAGAAAAATATAACTTGCAGATTCTCAAGTTCAGGCCCTCCAGGTACTTTGGTAGTTGCCAAAGGCCTGCCCTATGTTTCTTGCCATGTGGGTCTTTTCACAAGGCAGATCATAGGAATGTGTTTCATCAGTTTGCAATGGCCAGACATGGTGATGCATGCATGTAATCCCAGTACTTAGGGAGCTGAGCCCGGAGGATCCCACAAGTTCCAGGCCTGTCTGGGCTCTCCAGTGAGAAAAGTCTACCTTGACTTTACAATGAACAGCAAGGCACAGGTACACACCTGCAATCCCAGCATTAGAGGCTGAAACAGGCACTTGGCAAGTTTGAGTCCAGCCTGGGCAATTTAGTAACTTGGCAATACCTTGGCTCAAAAAACTAAAACAAAGGCTAAGAATATAACTCAGTTCAAAGGGCCTGAGTTCAGTCCCCACTACACACTCATGCATACACACACATAACACACACATGCACAAATGTACACACACACACACATGTGCATGTACACACACACACACACACACATACACACACACTAAATCAGCAAAGGAGAGATCCTGTTAGACTGTGAAAACATGTTTATACATAACTGGCAAATACAGGTACTCAACACATAGCTGTTCAATTAAAACAAACATCACACAATTGAATAATTAAGCATATTGTTTACTAAATAATTTGAAGTCTTCATAGATAAAATGTATTCAGTGTGCATTTGAACTGAAGGCTTTTGATAAAGTAGAGCAAAAAAATTAAATATATGCTTATCAATCAATAAACTGGAAGAAGGCATTTTAAGGGCAAATCAGAAGAGCAATAAAGAAAGAGATCTAATATCCATTCAAGGATGTCTGTGTACCATGTAATTTACATATATTATCTGAGTAAATAAATTCAGGTGACAAATTTCATTTTACAGGTGCAAAATATAAAATGCTGGAATTGATGTGATTTTCACTTCTACAAAAGCCTCAAAGAAAGGAATGGAAAGGGGAAAAAATACATTATATATATATATATATATATATATATATATATATATATATATATATATATATATGTATGTATAGTAGTTAAGGTAGTTAAACTGCTAGTTTCATTTAGTTCATTGAAAAGTTTGCGTTCATATTGTTTGGACATGACTATATCTTGCTGAACTCTGAGTAACTACTGCCAAGACAACAATATGCAATGTTTTAAATTTTTTTTTTATTTAATACAGGGTATACAGGGTCTCACTATACAGTTCGGACTTGTAGTGATCCTCTTGTTTTCAGCCTCCCAAGTGCTGGGATTATAGGCGTGTGCCACCATGCGCAGCCTCATTTGCCTTCTCAGAGCACCCTGAGGGGAGAGCCAGAGAGAGATCGAACCCTGGCACCTGCATCTGCCTAAGCAGGCACTTTAGTCTGCTGAGCTGTCTAGCCAGCCCTGCAATGTATTAATTATTGTTAGTTATTATCTTTATTTTTTTCCTCTCTAAGTTAAAAAAGCCTCAAGCCTACACTTGTACAATACTAGAGTAATGAAATCAGCAGACCTTCTTCTCAGAGGAAAAAATAATTTAACTAATAAAAACTATAAAAATCATCAGATCTGGTTAAAGTGTTTCTCTTAAAAGAAGACATAAAAGAACATGTATTTTTAAAACAATGCATTAGTTATCTAATCACTACCTATTTGTTATCTAAAAATTACTACAAAATCAGCAGCTTAAAACAACACATTTATCATCTCATTAAACTAATATGGATTATCAATATGGGCACAGAGTGTTTCAGTTGTCTTAAGAACATACCACAAATAGTGAAATGCTTGTTAAAGAAAAATCTACTAAGTTTCAGTTTTTAAAAGGCAAAGGAACGTATCTTTGAGTCATAACATGGTTCCTTTTCCAAAAGACCAGCTTTACACTGTAGAAGCCTCAGCCCAAATGCTCCACTGTAGGCCCTATTCAGCCTGAAAGATACGAGTTTCATCTCTAGAAACCTAGCATTGCATCTCACCCTAGGCTGCCAGTATTTCTTACCCCACCATGCCCTGAAACTGTGGGGCAGAGGCTTTTCCAGTCAACTGCAACAGAGAAAAGCCAGGTCTTCTTTCCCCACCCAGCCCCCTCACAGAGTAGATGCTTTTATTCCAGGAACAGTAGCCAAGAATCCGAGAGCCTGAGTCCCCCACAGCCAGCTCTTCGCAGCACACAGACCCCACACAGGCAGAGCAAGAGGAGACCAGAACTGACCCCTCTTTCTTTATGCCCATTCTAAAGGTACTGGTATCACTCCAAGAAAAACAATCTCTCCCCCAAATCCTTTACTGTGGCCAAGAAGCTCTGTGCAAGGAAAAGGCAGGCCATAAGGACACAAAGCTCTGCCAAGGAGGGATGACTTTATATGGAACAGAGCAAGGAAAACTCTATGTCTTAAAGGTTTTAATGGGAAATAATGGAAATTTCAATGGAAAAGTAATTTTTCAGAAAAAGTCAAAGCCCTCAAACTGTGGCTCCAAATCCCTTGCTATGTTTGCCATCAAGACAGACAAAGATATTAAAGTATGGTTGCAACATATAAGGGAAAAAAATACTCTATTGAATACATTCCATTCCTAAAAAATGCAAATGGTAAATAGCTAAACAAACAAAAAGCAAATTCTCCAAATAATATTCTGTAAGTACTTTTCATTTTAATTTTTAAAACTACATGTTTAAGGGGAAAAATCAGGTATGGTGTTTCTATTCCATTCTTTAGTTGCCTTTTAATTATAAAATGTTAGAACTTAATAAACCCTAAGTGTTCTTCCTTTCCTCTTTTCTTTATTCAGGTCCACATTATGGGCTGCTAATATCCAAGATGACTTTTTTCTCTTAAGCATGGCTTTTATTTTAACATTAAACAAAAATTATGTTACATGAAACTAAGGTTTATAATGAAAAAGTCAGTACCAAAGTAGTAATTGCATTATCGTTCATGAGGAACAAGCTTTAGAATCTACAGCTAATAAAGAAGGAGAAGGGTGATTTAGCCAGAGGCATGAATTCTAAAGGATTCCCAAAGCTTCCCAAAGGGCCTTAAAGAAAGCAACTGCAAGCCCTGAGCTTTTTCCTTTTGAACTAACAAATAGTTATTTCTATCCTGAGGAATGCAAATCTATTTTCACCATCTTCATTCTTAAAATGTGCTGAGAAGTTTAACTTCAATTACATTGTCCTATCACTAAAAACAGAATAAATGGATGCAACTAGAGACCAGACTCTTAAGTGAAATAAATCAGACCCTCATGTGCAAACATCATATTATCTCCTTAGTGTGAGAAACTGAAAGAAAAACAGGATCTGAAGGGTACAATAGATACTGAGAAAAGGGAATGAATTTATGCAAAAGGAAAGAGTTATTGAGTTGAGGAGGACAGGGGCTGGAGTAGGGGAAAGACATATACGTATGTATGTAGACAAGATGGTTTGGACAACTATACTGTGCATTTCTGCTGGTCTATGGAAAGAACCAGGTAACACTTAATCTGTTTGTCTTTTATTTCAATTGTTTCTTCATTTTCTCTTTTTAATTTCTTATATATTTCTTTTTTCTTCCAATTTTGTATGCATATATCTGTAATATGAATAACTAGCTGGATAACTATACTATGCATTGCAACAAATACTATGAAGTTCATATTACTTTGTTAAGTGAAATTCTGTATTACTTGTAATATTTGTTTTAATACTATTTTATACTCTTTAAAAAATAAAACATTCAAATAAATAAACAAAAGAATAAAGCATTTCTATTAGTTCATTTTCTGTTGTTGGAACAAAATACCTGAGGCTGAGTACTTTAAGGAGAAGAGAGATTTAGCTCACATTTGGTGGCATTAAGTCCAATACCAGGCAGCCTTACTGTTTAGTCTCTAGTGAGGATCCTACATCACAATATAGTGGATGAGCAGGAAAGAAAGTAGCTATTCACAGAAGGAACAAGTATATTGAGTAGCCTGGCTTCATGACAATTTACTCTCACAAAAACTTAGGGGGGTCGAGTAAGAAATAAATTAATCTATTCCAAGGACATTTCCCCAATAACCTAATCATCTCCTACTAGACCCTTCATAAATGTGCTATACTGAGAGCCATTCTTCTAGAGACGAACCCCAACCATGTCCACAGATAGCAGTGTGGCACCATTACACCACCCAGGTTGGTCTTGTTATGCACTAGGCTGAAACTGCCAGCCCTCCTTGAGATCCTAGTGACAGAGCAAGCCCTTCACATCCACAAGGGATGTCTTTGTTTCCTAGATAAGTCCCAATCCTAGACTACTATTGCAGCAAATAACTCTTTGCACAATTTACATGAAACATAACTTCAAGAATCATTATAAGCAGAGTACAAAGCAGAAGACAACAAAGCCACATAAATACAATGTTAGTCAATCTTGATCAATGCCCTTCAGAATGTTTCCTTCTTGAAGCAGGAACTTCTCCTTTTATTTTGGTTTTATTTTTCTGCTTTGGACTTATAAATTAAAAATGTTTTGCCATATAAAGAAAAAAAAGACAAGAAAAAAATTAAAGTTTCTTGAAAGTAAGCATTAATGTTTAATTAGACTGATTTTGCATATCTATATATGTTAATCTGAACAACAGATTTGATGATAGAAATATGTAATATAACAACGATTGTTAAATTTTTATTCTTGTTTTGAAATTCTGTGTTATGTGCCTGTCACTTGTTACACTGGTTTTGTTTTCATTTGTGCTATTTGTTTTTATTCTTTAAAATAAAGTTAAATTTAAAATGTTTTTGCCTCAAAGAGAATAGAAGGAATCTTAATCATTTATTCATCTTTTAAGGAAGTAGGAATGAAACAGGTATTGTCAACTGAACCCTTCTTTCCAAGAAAGCCTTATGTGGAGATTTCACTGATACAGGTTTGGACCAGAACCCATCCTACCTGGCCTCCCCTCCATCTCCTGAGGAATCACAGGGCTTCAAGTTGCTGCTGGAAATCACTGACACTATAGAAAACACTATACACTGAAAAAAACAAAAGATCTGTGTCAGAGATGGCAGGACAAATCGCTGCACCTTATGTTTTGCTTGACTCACATTGTTGTTTTTTTTTGTTTGTTTGTTATCAGCAGTTTAAATTTAAAATATCTTATGTGTAATTTTGGATTGCTACTTTTTATTTTAAAAGTAGATATTCTAGCTATAGTAGGCTCTTCCTTCAGATGTTGTTATAGAATGTGTCTAGTTGTCACCCCAAAGCCTCATGTACTCATGGGGTGAGGACTTCTAGAGTTTGTGATTAACTCACGATCCACTGGGATTATGTGTGATCTAAGACTGGGATTATGGGTTTTAGTACTGCTGGGATTATGGTTGTAAGTACTACATCCCACCCTGGGGCAGAGAGCCTGACTGTAATACAACAGATGGAGAGACAGGCTTTCTTTAGCAATTGCTCTTTGTCACTGTTGCTGTTCGGCCGCCATGAACTGCTGCTCTCTCCCATACGCCCCTTTGCCTTGGAGCCAGCTGAATATGGACTGAAACCTCCAGTAACTGTGAGATAAATAAACCTTTCCTTCCTTCATTTTGGGCGTTGGGTATTTGTCCCAGTAAGACAGATGTAAATAATCGGTTCAGTATGTGTGGCTGTGACCATTTCCTCCATACCATTTGCCACATTCCTCAGGACCCCTTGAAAGTAATGTTCCTAACTGATCCTTGTAGGAGATAACTTAAGTGACCATGGGCTGAACCTAAAATTAAAGTTCCGCTATCAACATGCTGGCTGAACTTAAGAAAGGCATTGATTTCTTTTGGATTCAAAGTCCTTCCTTAGCACTGGATATCTGAGGTCCTGAAATCTTTACTTCTAAGTACTTCAAATTCTAACATTTAGTTTACAATTCAAAATGCTCTCTTGTTATAAATGGACTACCTACAGAAACTTCTACAATTCTGTTAGTGAACACTTGACAATCATTTAACTAGGTTTAAAAAGTTTTAAGAGAGCCTTTAGTCACAAAAAAGAAGTACTTAATTTAAAAATACACTTCAAATTTAAAGGTTTCAAAAGATCTTTTCATGACAGACTTGATTTGGAAAATTTTGACTGAATTCTCTCCCTCTCTGAACACCTAGGGACTGTTGACTTCAATTAGATTATAGCTAGTATCCGGCACTGTCTCTTTAAAGCCTAAAAAAAGAAATGAGAAAAAGTCTTTCTTTGTAAATTAATATTTTAGAATTTAATGGTTGCCCACTTTGTGATGTTTAATTGATTTTCTTTTTAGTTTTGGGTACAGAGGTCATGCTCCCCATATCTTACCCAGACTAGTATAGCACTTGGTTCAGACATTTCTCACAACATATTTCCCCTCCCTCTAACTGAGCTATCAAATTTTTGTATTAGGTATGCAAAAATATCAAGTAGTGAGATACCTAGTACGGGATACCCATACTATGTACACAGAGAATGCCGCATTCAGTCCAGACTTACACAAAGCAGTAATAATACCTGCTACTTTAAATTATTTTCTCAGAGATACTTATTTGCCAGACCAGACCAAAATAAGTGCATATATAGCCACCACCTTTGATAACTGTCAAGAAAACAATATTCAGATTTATCAAGAAACAAAATACTGAATAAGCAAACTGATACATGCATTAATTGTTCTATCCTCACTTGTCATTACAGAAGATCTTTGTTACACTCCAAATGAAAGCTGTTACAACATGCTACCCACAGTGTAGCTCAGGAACAAACAACATCAGCTCTCCATGAAAGCTTGTTTAAAAAGCAGAATCTCAGACTCTACTCCAGGCCTGACACCTTAGACCCCCACAGTTGAAGACCCCCTTGGAAGTGATGTGGCTTTACCTCTGAAGATGTTGTGCCTGCAAAATGTGCCCCCAAACTCAAGTACTGGAGCAGTACAGGGAGGTGGGCTCAATGAGAAGTGATTGGTCCACAAGGGCTCTGCCCTTATGAGTACATTGAGGCAATTATGAAGAGAGAAAGTGCCCTTAAAACATTTGGTCTATGCATTCATGAAGTCATTTGTGTGTTCTCTCACTCTTGTTCCTTCTCCTCTTTAGTCTTCTTTCTTCTTTCCTCTTCTTCCTATTTTTCCTTTTTATTCTCCTCTTTCTCCTTTTCCTCCTTCTCCCCTCTCTCTGTGCCTCCCTCCCTCTTTGTATACATCATGAGCCAATGCAGCTAGAAGGTTCTTGTCCCATGCCAGCACCTCTACCCCTCCATCTTGCACTTTCCAGCTTGTCGGAACTACAAGTCAATATATTTTTGTTCATTATAAATCACTCTATCTGTGGTACTATGTTGTAGCAGCACAAAGTGGACTGAGACACAGAAGTACTGATCTAGAGCACAGTGGAAGAGTAATGGATAGACTCAAACTCTAGTCCAGATTTGGTCACTCATTAGCCATATTGCACTTTCACCTTCATCTATAAAGTGAAACTCAATAATTATCTCAGATGCTCTGAAGCTGTACTTATTGCATCTTCAGATCCTGAAGAACTCAACAAACAATCGTCAAATCTAGGTACAAATGGAGGAGGAGGAAGAGAAGGCAAAAAAGGAAGAAGGAAAAGCAGGAGGAGGAGAAGGGGTAGAAGAAGAGGAGAACGAAGAAGTAATTATAGTAAGGACCACTTAGTAAATTCTATAAAAATTCTGACTCCATTTTGAAGCTAAAACTCAATGCATTTTTTCAAATCACTGTTTTAGAGTGAGCTGAATCTGTTCACTTTCAGATGTGGAATTTTCTTTGATATTTTTTATTAAGTCCCCAAGTGGAAATTTAAAAAGTAATGGTTTCTATCCCTTCCATTTTTTCTCTCTCCAACTCATCTTTCTTCTAAGGGAAGGGAGTTCCCTAATGAGAACAATACCAAGTGAATATCATATAATTTTTCAGAACATCAAAATGAATATAAATAAACTCAATGAAATCTCTGTGTTTAGCTATGAAAAGACCATACTGTTACATGGCTAGATGACACAATATGCAAAAGCAAACAAACAAAAGTTGACTGTAGCACAAACAAAGCATCTAAGTATAACCTATGATCTATTCAAGGAGAGGTTGAAGTGAAGTATACAGGAGAATAAGGCTGCTAAACTAAATGAGCAAATTAAGACAGAGAGCAGGAATGACTGTACAAAAATGCCACAAAGACAGCTTGGAGCTACTTGGCTAAATATGAAATGTAAGTGATTGACCATAGTAAATACAGACCAAAACTACACATTGTATGTATTGCTCAACTTCTTTTGCTTAATGATAGCTTTTCCTATTTAAATCATGTCATTTATCAATAATAGTAGTAATTGTCTTTCAATGTGTTTTACAAAATATAAATGTACTCATGCTACTGCCTAGTTACCATTTGCTTATGGATCTTATGCATGGATATTTTTTAATTCTACTATATTTATAATTTCCACCTGTCAAATGGTAAGGTTCATGTCCTTTCTGGTGTCTATTAGATATTTTAAATCAGATAAGGAATATCATGCTTTATGTAGAATTTGTACAGCTTGCCTCTGCCACCCATATGCTCTGGCTCTTAAAATTCTTCCTGGCCAATTCTGTTTGGCATAGAACCTGCATGGTGGTAATAGAATTTGACATCTTTTGATGTCGACTACCTCTTCAACTTCTTGTGCCTAGAATAAATCTTACCTGGCTTCAAGTTCCTGTCATAAACATCATTTGTGATTCTATTCTGGTCACAGATACATCAGTGTTAACATAGCTTTGACCTCCAGTTCTCACTTGCACTTGACTAGTAAAGAAATGATTTTTTCATTTTCATCTCTTCCAAGTGAAGGCAAAGAAAGCACACAGAAGTGATTTTTGAGTGCATAGGATAAAGTGCCTTCAACTTTAGGATGCAGCCATCTCTTTTTCAGGAGCATAAACACCTGTGGGAGTCTGAGCTGAATAAATTCTAAGCCAAATGGACTAATTCTGTTACCATTGTAAGAAACTCCTTTATTTACTGTGATAATTATTTCCTCTTTGGAGCCCTTTCAATTCTTATCTTCTGATTTATTTAAAGATCCCAATAAATCAACTTAAATCCTTGGGGGGGGAGGGGCTGCCCATTAGCTTGTTGTTTAAGTGACTTCTTTTAAAAACAAACTAATCAGGATGCTGTGGTTTGATCCCCAGATCCTCAAGCCATACCAGACCTGCCCTGAAGGCATGCTGAGCCAGCTTCCCCATAAAAAAAAAAAAAACCTCTTCTGAACTTATGTCCTTCATTAGTGTCAGTAAGAGTCTCCTCCTGATTTCAGGCAAAACCCAGTAGAATTCAAAATATGGGGAAGTTTGAGAGTGAAGTGTCTGATGTCTCTGCATGCTCAGCACTGACTTTGCTAGCCCCTTTTTAAAACTAAGTAATAGCAGTTTTCAAATATTAAGATACAACTTTATATTAAAATGGTTTTCCTAGCATTTGTAAACAAATATTCCCTCAAATACTGACAGTGCATATTTAAAATCTGAGATGAATCTTAATGGTACTTGGTAATTAAGTGAAGGCAGGATTTGAGCCCAAAATCACACTAACCATTAAATCTACCTATAAATTAACATATAAAAGTACAGACAATCCTTGCCTTTCAGTAGAATACATTTTTTAAATGATGAAATCTTGTAGATTTCAAGGAAAATTTATACAGGTAAAGACCTTGAGACTCAGGCAAATATTAATTGTTCAGAAGTTACCAGGCTGGACAACAACAAAAAAGTTTATTGAAAGGAAGAGTTAATGTTTAATTGTTTGACCAATTTTGCATATCTATATGCGGTAATGTGAGCAACAAATTTGACAGTAACAATGTGTAATATAACACCATTGTTAATTTCTTATTCTCGTTTTGAAATTCCGTACCACTTATACTGTTCTATGTTGCTTTGTTTCTGCCTTTGTTTTTGTTATTTGTTTTGTGTTTGTTTTTCCTCTTTAAAATAATAATTTTTTAAAAAGCCAGGCGTAGTGGCACACACCTGCAATCCCAGCATTCAGGAGACAGGCAGGGCGGTTGTTGCAAGTTCAAAACAAGCTCAAGAGTGACTCAAGGCCAGCATGAACTACATAGTGAGACTATTTCAAAAAGATAAAAATAAAATAATATATAAAAAGAAGTCACTAGGCTGATTCTCAGTTTGGTTCTTTCTCTTTTATTTGCATTTATTTATAAAATAGTGCATGGTGTTAAGGGATTTTGTTATGATGACCCATTCATTTAATCCATGGATATTACTAAGTAACAACTGTGTGCCAGGTGCTACCAGAGAAAAACGATTTCTTTTTATTTAGGTAAAATGGAAATAAAAGTGAAAATCTTAGCTCAACTGTCAAGTCCTCCAAATTTGATGTGTTCTTATGCAAGTGATATAACCAAAATCTCAGCCTCTTCATCCTACAAATTAGTGGTTAAAGTTAAACATATACAAGGTCTTTTTCAGTTATCAGATTCTCAAATTCAGTGAAATAGATATGCATGTTCCTAAACAGCAAGAAACACCTCAAAGATGATGATTTAAATTTTCATAAATTTTTACCTGAAACAAATGTAACATATGCACTTGGCAGATTTAGGTCACTGAATATCATCTGGTAAATTTGTTTAAAAGAAGAGAGTAGGATAGTTTACTATGTGTAGTGTATCTAAACAAATAAATAAAAACTTCTTTTAGAAATGTTTTAGTGCATTCTTATATATTCAATGACACATTTTTAAAAGCTGAAAACATTCAAACAATTTTAGAATTGTTAAGCATTTAGAATTAAGCCCCAAAATACATTTTACATATAATTGCCAATCAACATCACAAACTACATTTGTTACTCCATTGAACTGGACAAATGTAATAAATCTCTTACTTCAACACATGTTTTAGATCTGCAAGTTTTAAGGTTCATGAGGGGATAGATTTTGACAAATCATTTTTAATACTTCAAGAAATGCCAAAGGTTTAGGTTTTTAAAAGACTGCAAATATGTATGAATCTATTCCTTATAGATAAATATAATGGCTATCCACTGTTTTACTACAATAAAGTAATAGCTTATGTTTGAGTCTGATTTTCTCTTATAAATCTACAAATCTATGGTAAATAGACCCTTTCTTGGTACAAATGAGAAAGGCTCCTTGGGAGATGAGTGTTTTTCAAGCATGATAGAGGCAGTGTTCAGAACCTGTATTCATTCTGCTCTACCTCACTGCCATTGCCTTCCAACTTTTTAACTTAACTAAAATATAATTGAAACAATGAATCATCTATTTAAAGTATATGTTAATCAGAATTGAAATATGTACATATTCACAAAACCTTCATCATAATCAAAGTAATATATTCTATCACCCCAAAATGCTTCAAGAACTTTTTATTCTGTTTTCTGCCTTATACTATAATAACACTGATTGTTTTCAGTTGCCATTTGTTAACTTACAGATACCAAAACTGCGTATAAATAAGATCATAAAGTGCATAGTACTGTTTGCTGTTGGCCTGAATTCTCTTATCAGCATAACTCAGTATTTTAAGATTAATCTATATTTTTCCATATATTAAAAGTCGTTCAGGGCTGGCCAAATAGCTCAGTGGATTACTGCACCTTCTTAGGCACACTCAGGGATCTGGGGTTTGATTTTTGGCCTTCCATGCCAGCCCTGCCCCCTGGGTGCACTGAGACCACGAATGAGACTGGGCATGGTGGCACATGCTTATAATCCCAGCACTCAGGAGTCTGTAAACAGGAGGATCACTACAAGTTCTAACTACATAGTGAGACCCTATAGACCCTGTGCTAATATACAAAAAGAAAGTCATTCATTTTTATTGCTGAGTAGTGTTTCATTGTATAGATATATCACACATTTGGAGCTGGAGAGATGACTTGGTAGTTTAAGCACCTGCCTGGCAAGTGCTAGGTCCAGAGTTCTATCCCCAGTACCACATGCCCTTCCAGCCCCAGCAGACACGCCATGCTGCCCTGAAACCAGGCCTGGTGGCACATTCCTCTAATCTTAGTGCTGGGGAGGCTGAGACCAGAGGATCATTAGAGGTCTGAGCTGTGTTTAACTCAGAAAAGATCTGTGAGCTTTCCAAATGGTAAGACTATTTAACATTTTCACCAGAATGACTGTTCTAGTTCTTCCACTGATTTCTCAAGACTTGGTTATGGACAAGTATTGTTGCTTTTTTCTTTACTTTTTTAAGCCATTGGATTTTCTTGACACAATTTTTATTATTCTGCAAATAGGGCCAGGAGGGATGACACAGAGGTATATGTAGATTGTACCTAAAGACCAGGTACAGGGTTTTTTTCTTATCACTGCAGCGGGAAATATTTTTTTTTATTAATTTTATTGAGAAAAAAATTGCAATGAGGCAGTTTCAAAGCACTTTGGTATGAGTTACAACAATTAATACATTGCATATTGTTGCCTTTGTAGTAGTCATTCATAGCACAGGATGCAGACATGATATTCTGTCCACACTATTAGTACAAATCTTTCTTCTTACTGAATTAAGAGAAAGCAGCTATATATCTATTCTATTTTGTATATGCAGATACAAAATAGTCCTTCATTTATATCACCTTCTTTCTTTAGTTTTGTCAGAGATGGGTATTCCATTGCCATCCAAATATTGTAGGTGCATTAATTCAGCAAAATATTCCAATATAGTCCAGTAGTCCATAATACTAGTGGATCATCCATATGACTGGCAATATCATAAGTTCTTGAGTCTTTCACAGCTCAGCATATTACCATGGCTTCACTTTTCATACCTCGTTTCTATACTTTTCTGCTGGATGGGTAAGAACAAGATGAAGCAAGGCCTATATAATAAGAAATGTAACTTTCATATCTGACAAGGTCAGTCAAGTCCTTTCAACACTTATCCTGAAACCCTGTACCATATTTTGTAGATCCTTTGTCAGTGTCAGCCTTGTGGATGAGTCACAGCCATTGCTTGACCAATTTGCTCTCTGTGAAAGCCTGAAAGAATGTTTTATCTCCATGTGACTCTCTTTAGGCAACACTACATCATCGTTCATATTCCTTTGTGGCCCCCTAATCTCCTTGATCAGAAAATTTGGGACACAACTGAGTTACATGATGTTACAGTACAAGCTCTCCTATGCCCTGAGTCCTCACTGACCTTGAAAGGCTAGAGCCAAAATGTTGGCTGTCCTTGCAGCCCTTCTTTTTCTCTAATTTTTGATCTGCAAATTTAGGTTGTTAACCCTCTAGAAGAGAAGCTTATTATTGCCCTACATCATATGCAGGTGGGTTTAACCTCACTATCTGTCTGAATATCAAACATTTTAGGCATAAGATGGAACAGGTATTTTCCATCAAGTACTGATATAAGTCTCTACTGAATATAGAAAAAGAATTTTAAAAATATTTAAAATATGAGTAAATAGTTACATATTTTACACAGTAATTTAGAAATCTAATCATATACAGCAATGTAGCAAGGTAGTACTGTGACATTTTTTATTTCTTGTTTCTTGTTTTCATTTATAATCTTTAAAAAAAAAAAAAACACTTACTTGAGATACAGTCTGGCCATAATTGGTATGTCATGAAAGCAGTATGTATTTAGAAGACCAGAGTGACAGGCATTCCAAGCATGACCCTGCTATTACACATTGCTATCTTCAGTGTAGTCACTCAGTTCACAGGTATCAATATATATAGTCAAGCAGGGTAAGAATCCCACCAAATAACTGCTAGTTTCAACAACCTGCTGATAGTTCTCAGGATCATTGCCTTGCCCATCCTGTACATATAAACGTGTAGCTTTGCCCCTGTCATGTTTCCCAGCTTTTCTTCTTGCCCTCTTTTCATTGTCTAATCCCCAAATTCTCGTTTTCCTTTTAATTATGTTATACGTTTCTATTTGTATTCATTCTTTTGAGCTCTTATGCTAGGGAGACTACATGCTATTTACACAATTGGGTCTGGTTTATTTCACTTATGAGCATATCCTCAAGTGGCGCCTACTTAAATATGAAGACTTCAAGTTTATCATTCTTTATGGCTGAATAATACTCCATTGTATAAAAATACCACATCTTTTTCATCCATTCTTCTGGTGAGGAGCATCTTGGTTGTTTCCAAGATTTGGCTATCACAAATGGTGCAGCTATAAACATAGGTACACATATATCACTATGATATGAAATTTTCAGTTCCTCTGGAAAACTCCCAGTAGGGGGATAGCTGGTTTGAATGGGATTTCCAGTCCTACTTTTTAAGGAGTCTCCACACTGATTTCCATAATGGTTGCACAAGTCTACATTTCCACCAACAGTGGAGAAGGGTTCCTTTTTCCCTACAGCTTCTCCAACCTTTGTTGTTAGTTGATTTGTTTATGATAGCCATTCTTTCTGGGGTGAGATGTTATCTCAGTATTGTTTTAATTTGCATTTCACAGATGGCTAGTGATGTCATTTACCTGCTACTGTTTACTCCTTTTTGTCCTGTGTTGAATTGCTTGCCCTATTTAGTGGGTTCCTTCTGTTCTCATTCCACGGAGTTCTGATCATTTTAGTCTCCCTTTAGATCATCTTTCAGTAGTCTGTGTAGGGTTATCTTTGTCATCATGAAATTCTTTAGTTGCTCTTTCTTTTCATAGTATCTCACTTCTCCATCAAACTTCAAAGAGAGTTTTGCAGGGTATAGTAGTGTGGGTTGGAATTTGTTTTCATACAGGACTTGAAGTACTCCGCCTCCATGCTCTTCTTGCCTTCATGGTTTGTGAAGAGAGAGTCGGCCCTTATTCTAATGGGTTTTCCTTTAAATGTGATCCGTTGCTTTTCTTTAGTGGTTTTCAGTATATTGTTCTTGTGCTGGATTTCTGGGATCTTGACTATTATATGTTTCAGTGTATTTTTAGTTGGGTTGAAGTTATTTGGTGGTCTGTATAGTTCAATTACCTGATTGTCACATTGTTTCCTCATATTTGGGAAGTTTTTTGCTATTACTTCTGCCCATATTCTTTTTATATCATTTGTATTGCCTCTTTCTTTCTCATTGATGCCTATTAGTCTCATGTTATTCATCTTTGCATCATCATGCAAGTGATGAATTACTTTTTCCCGTATCCTAGTTGTTTTTAAGAGTTGTTTCTTACCTTTTTCACCAGCTGCAATGGTGTCTTCAAGATCTGAAAGTCTATCTTCACTTTCACTCAAATGGTTTTGCAAGCTTGTGATTGAAATTTTAAGTTCCTCTTTATCTCTTTGACTCTGCTTCATGTGATCTATTTCTTTCCTGTATTGCTCATTCAAGGAATCCATCACTTTTCTAACCTCTATTTTTCATCAGTGTCTTGCGAAGCAGTTATTAATTCTTTTACTTTAGAGTTTCTTTCTGATTTGATTTCTTCTATATATTTCTGCATTTGATTCTTTATTTCAGATGCTCTTAATTCAGAGATTTCTTTTTTTTTATTTCAGAGATTAATTCTGATCTTAATTCATCTACACCTTTCTGCTGTTGTTTCTTTACTTCAGACACTATAAATTCATGCATTTCTTTTTTATTTCAGAGATTAATTCTGATCTGAGTTCCTCAAAACTTTATGCTATTGTTTCTTTCCCTCAGACGCTATTAATTCAGACATTTCAGCTGTGCTAGTGTTCTCCTCACTTGGTCTGGGTGACCGGACATTGCATTTTGCTCCTTGTCTTTGTCATTTTGTATATCACTGTCCAGTGACCTTTGATGTAGAGGTTTGGTGTAGGTGTAACCTTAGCACCTAGTAAAATTCAGGTGCCAATATATACTGGGTTCTAGTTCATCCAGTTGTACCTGACTTGGGTCTAGCTACTGTGCTCAGCTCCTTCTTGCTACTGCCCTTGGAGGTGAGCCTGCTTTGCCCCTCTGGCAAGATGTTCTGCTCCTGGATGAGCTACATGGTTTTGGCCCTAGTCTCACTGAAGGGACTTCAGCTTCAGGGTTTCACCACAGGCCTGTGTGTCAGGCCTGAGGAAATACTTTAATGTATATACATGTCACCAATTGAAAATTAATTCAAAATATACACTAAAATATTTCATTTCATTTGTAAAGTATGTATTATGTTTCATTTTTCGTAGCTTTTTCAACTTTTCTTTTCCTAGAAAGTGGACAAAAAAGTAAAATCAAATGATTGAAAATGCAACTATCCGGATAAAGAGACATTTCCCCCACACTTAATTAGCAAATATTTTTTATGTAAGACCTACAGTTTACAAGGATGGGTTTGAGAAGTTATTGGAAATAATCTAAATACCTGAAAATGGTGTAATGGTTAAATGAGTTACAGCACATACACATGATTTTACACCTCCAATACAAATCATGCATTTCAAGACCATTTGACCATATGAGTATCCCTCATAAAATATTTAGTGAAACAAAAAGCTTACCCCGATTCTATAAAACAATTTATATCTTAAAACAGAAAGAAGAAAAGATGCAAACATGTTACCTGTCTACGAAATTTACACTTGAGTTAGTATATACATTGAGTTGGAACATATATAACACAGCTATTTAGTGATATATAAGTGATATGAAGATATAAGCACTATATCAAATTGCAGAAGCTTGATCGCTAGATAACTCTGTGTGTGGAACAGCCTATGAATGGAATCTGGACAAAGGAATAGTTTTCTTGGTAGTGAACTGATAGAAAGGCATTCTTAGAGAACAAATAATAAATGTGAAGCCTTTAACTTGCTTGTATTCATGGTTTCTACACAAGGATTAAATGATCAATTAATGTTTGTAGAATATACTAATGAATGAACTATAGAGAAATACATTTTTTTCTCTATGAATGGCCTTTGTCTTCTATATTCATTTCATGGGTCTACTATTAAAATACAGTGATATATTTCTGCTTTGTTCAGGCTGCTACAATAAAATGACTTAGATGGAATAACTTATGGATATAAACTTTAAAGTAATGAAAATACAGCTCTCCTTTCAGGAGGCTGAGAAGCCTAAGATCAAGGTGTCAGCAGAATCGACGTCTGGCAAAGGCTTGTGTTCTGCTTTGTACTCTGGCCCTTGCTGCATGGTCACAGGAAGAAGGTGCAGAGGTGGTGCTGGCAACCTCTCTTACAAGGGCAGTAACCTCATTCACAAAGGTGAAGTCTTCATAATTTAATCACAAGCCCTCTACTCTTCATACCACCACAAGCGGTATTAGGTTCCAACATATGAACTGTGGGGGATACCAATACTCAGATGACAGTAGTTATAAACTTCAAATTCATTCATTTGCATCATTTGCATTTTAAGCTTTGCTTTCTAAAGATCACCTTGCTATTTTTAATCTCATTGGCAATGAGCTTCAAGTGATTAATATGGTGTGGGTAAATTCTGGAAGACCCTTCCCAGAGCTAATCATAACCACTGAAGAGTAAAACTTTTATTTCCTACTCATATTTTAAGAAGCAGCTGACATGTAAAGCAAAAATCTTTTACCTACTCAGCAGATATAAATAAAAAGAATGGCTATAATTGACTTTGAACACTATTTCGAAAGAAAGAAAATAACAAAAAGAGAAAAGAAAGAGATTCTATGGTTAGTGAGCTCTGATACAATGTAGGTTTACTTTTAAAACTGTTATTGCTTATTCTTAAAATAATAAAGTGATATGTTGGCAGTGTCAGCTGCAAAATTAATATTAAGAGGTCTGCACAGTTACTTAAATTCCTGAGTCATTGCTTAACTTCTAATATCCATAAGGACAGAAGTTCATCATCCTTTCTCAGCAATTAAAAGATGGAAAGTTTGGACAAAAGCTTCATCATGTTCTAATCTAATGAGATTTGACAGGAAAAGTATCAACTGGAAGGAACAGCAGAAGATACAGTATCAATCTAGCCAAGATTTAAAGTATAAAAAGGAACTTAATTTCAAACGTGTTCTTATTTATTATTAGCAATAGTAACTGAAACTTCATTCTCAAGCTATTCTACTTACTCAGTATTTTAAATCAGTCTTATATATTGAAAGAACAAGAACATTGCCTTAGAAAGTTGGATCCCCAAAAAGGATACTTCAAAGCCACACTACAGAAAGCATTTGTGTTAGTGTTTAGGATACTTTTGGCTCTAGCAAGTACTACTTCACTATAAAATGAACTTTTCTTTGAATTTCCATCTTTGTTCCAAAAGCAGAGATAGTCTTAATGTTTCAGTGAAATATCCATGCTACGGGAAAAACAAATGGTTTCCCATTCACACTGTAGACGTAAAATAGATGCACTGTAGATGCTTTCTCTGTAAATGTAAAGAAAACTGAATGTTGTGTATTTATGCACTCATAAAACTCTCACCTTGGAACACAGTACTCTTACCAATAATGCCATTAGCAAATACAAAACAAAACCAAGTAGCAATCATGTGAAATACATGTAGTCCACTTAAATTTTACTGTTTTCACTTTTGTTTGTATTTTATTTGTAACCTTCCAGTTTTACTGTTATGTCAAATTTGCATATCTAATGACTTTACATCTACTTTAGTGTTTCCTGAAGTTGTCAGAATTAAAATGGAGTCACCATTGTCAAATCTGACTACACATCAAGGAGGCCACAAGAGGGGCAGTCTCATATATAATTTGCTTTTTAATAGGAACCACTGCAAATGAGTCCACCAATCTGCAGCTGTGACAAGTCATAAGGACAGCAGCCAGATGTACAAGAACATTTATCTGGCAGTCTCCACTAATGTATTGTCACTAACTATTGTGATAAAGCCCCTGACACCAGGCTTTGCTCAAAAATGTGCATTTTGCTATAAGAGCACCTAATTTCCTCTGCTTTCCCTGGTGCACCCTTGCCCCACCCCATGACACCCTGTAGCCCATTCCCATGGTTTCTCATAGTACCTGTTACCCAAATTGTAATCTCTTATCACTTACTCTCACATACAAGTATTTCTTTGGAGATCGTATCTCTTTAGGTTGCCTTTTAGGTTGACATATTTGTATATATCATAAAGGCATTTTTAATTTTTAAATGTTTTCAATATTAGACTTTTAATTTAAAAATGTTTTCAAAGCCATATGCATTGTTTTATACTTTTGACAAGATCTGGCTTATATTTTGGCTTCTTGTGAAGCTATACCTATAGGAAACATCTGTCACCATGACTAGAATGCACCAGGAGCTAATTCCCACCGCAGTTGCAGCAGCCATTACAAGTGATGAAAGTTAATACTCTGGTTCCTACATCAGTCTTGAGGTGCCTGGTTAAAACTCCTGTGCCCTGAGGCAGAACTCCTCTTCTGATGGATTAACTTGAACTGTATGAAATCTCCAATTTCGTAGGTCAAAAAGAGTCAAATATCAGCATTTTCTTATCATATAATGTAATACATGTTTTGACTTCTTTTCCTTTAAGAAGGATAGTCTGGGCTAAGCTCACACAAATGTGTCAAAATAGAGAATTCCTGGCAGGCAACTGACCCTCTTTGACATGCTACACTGACTGACCAACACCATTCAGTCAAGTTAGAATTTAAATCTAAAACTTTTTTAAAATTGTAAAAGAATATGATGAAATAATAAGACAAAAACAGCAACTATTGAACACATGTTTATCCCACATAAGCATGATATACGGGAAGTAATAAGGTTTTCTGCAACCCTGTGGTATGGTAACCATATGGCTATTTTGTTCCAGATAAAGGAAGGATTATGCCTTGATGAAGCCTGGCCTGAGAAAATTCCCCATGACTTCCTTGTTGGGCCACCAAAGGGCCAGTGGGATCAAGAAAGAAGATACCTACTGTATTCACACACACACACACAGAGAGAGAGAGAGAGAGAGAGAGAGAGAGAGAGAGAGAGAGACCCATGATATGTTGGGCATACAAAAAAGAGCTGAGTAAAAGTATACAAATAGTAAAATATTCCTAAAGTTGTATTTTTTTCCTCATTCAGTAATAGTTTATGCAAAGTACTGTATATTGTCATTATGTATTGAGTACTTACCATGTGCCAGACGCTACATTACATGTTTTATATACATTATCTCTAAGATATTGCAAAATATCTTACTTTTCAAAAGGAAAACAAGCTATAGAGGCAAAGTAACTTGCTCAGCATCATAAATAGCAGCTCTGGGACTTGAATTCACATGTGACCCCATTTTCTTTACATTATACCTCAAGAACATTTGAAGACTGAAGAGATATAAATATTTAGAGTGCCTAACAATGAACAAATCAATAGTCAAAGTAAATATGAATGATTTTTAAGTTAGTCATCTAAATTTCATTTAAGGTCAAAACCATAAATATTGAAGTACTTTTTCTGTTGACAGCAACATTTCCCAATCTCATCTGGAGTCCTCGCCAATAGCTAACACATGACAAATTTTATTGGAGGAACAGAGAAGCCATCATTGCTTTGGTCAGTGTGGAAAATTCCCTTCTGAATCCTCTGTGACAGGTATCAGCTCTGGAGTTATGTCTTCAGGGTAAAAAGCCTGGTGTCAGAAAATGCTCAAGACTGTGTTCTTTCTTAGGTGCTTCTCAAACAATAACCAGAAGTTGCAGATACTCAGTTCTGTTTTGACTTCTTTGCTTGTAAACTTGACCACAATCATTTGATGAATACATTCAGTATTAGTTTATTTATAAAGTAAACTCACACTGGGTAGCTATTAATGTAATCTATATAACAAGGAACTTTGTTCTTTTCTTTTAAAATAGTCCCAT
>PVKA01021965.1:0-37815 GCA_004027165.1 Ctenomys sociabilis
AAAAAAAAAAAAAAAAAAAAAAAAAAAAAAAAAAAAAAAAAAAAAAAAAAAAAAAAAAAAAAAAAAAAAAAAAAAAAAAAAAAAAAAAAAAAAAAAAAAAAAAAAAAAAAAAAAAAAAAAAAAAAAAAAAAAAAAAAAAAAAGAAATGCCAAAAATTGTGAAAGAATTGCTCAGCACAGCTAAAGAAGACAGATTTTTTTAAAAAATAGAGAATAGAAAAATAAAGGAAATGCTGAATGAGCAATAGGAAAGAATTAGAATGCATAAACAGAGTCAAATAGATATTCAGGGAATTAAGAACTCCACTGAAAGCTGGAAAAAAAACTGCTTGAAGGGAAATAAAGATAAACTTTCAGATCTCAAAGACAGTGATGGAGCTAATGAACATGTAAGGAAAGATCTCTTAAAGCGAACAAGGAACCATGAAAGAATAATTCAGCAGCTACAAGATGACACAAAGAAAAATGACACAAGAATAATAGGTGTCAGCGAAAGAGCAGGAAGTTGTACAAATGACATAAAGAGAGTATGGGCAGAAGTACTAGCAGAAAACTTTCCAAACATGATAAAACAAACTAACACACATGAAAGAGAGGCATATAGAACTCCACACAACCATTATCACAATAAATCTCAACCTTCACACATAGTAATCAAGATCTCAGAAATTTAGCAAAAAAATAGAACATTAAAAGCTGATTTTAAAAAAGCTGCTAGAAAGAAGTAAGAAGCCACCAACAATGAAAGCCCATCAGAATCATGACACATTTCTTAACAAAAACCATTAACTCAAGAAGAGATTGGAGTGAAGTATTTCAGGTACTGAAAGAAAACAACTTCCAAAGCAGACTGAGGCATCTTGCAAAACTATCAATCAAATTCAAAGGTGAGATAACATACTTCCATGACAAACAACAATGGAAAACATTCGTAATCACCAAACCAATGCTATCACTAAATAGGGGAAACAATTAACTAAATACATGTCAATTATAACTGTCAATGTAAATGGACTCAATTCACCACTTAAAAGAAATAAACTGGCACAGTGGATTAGGAATCTAAATCCAACAATATGCTGTATACAAGAAACACAGTTAACTCATAAAGACATTCATAGACTCAAAGTCAAAGAGTGGAAAACAATACTACATGACCCAGCACCCCAGAAAAAAGCAGGGGTAGCAATCCTGTTCTCAGACAGTCTCAACTTCAAACCAAGAAAGATCAAATGAAATAAAGAAGACCACTATATATTGGTTAGGGGAAAAATTCAAGAGGAAGAGGTAGCAGTCATAAATATGTATGCACCAAACACAGAAGCACCCAACTATACAAGACAAATCTTAATGGACATCAAAAGTCTAACATCCAATACAACAATCTTAACAGGAGACCTTAACACCCTCTTATTCCAAAAACATAGGTCAAGCAGATAAAAAATTAGCAAAGAAGTAGCAGAACTGAACCAGACCTTGGGACAAATGGACTTGGTGGACATATACAGAATGTGCTACCCAAACACAGCTGAATACATATTTTTTTCAGCTGCACATGGGCCATTTTCTAAAATAGATCACTATTGATCCATAGGTCATGCTTAAGTATATGCAAGAAAACAGAAATTATCCCATGAATATTACCTGACCACAGTGCAATGAGACTGGAAATAAATGCAAAAGAAAACAGAAAAACTGAGATTCATGACATTGCAGTACAGGTTCTTCTATGTCCTGAGTCTTCGCTGACCTTGAAAGGCTAGGGCCAAAATGTTGGCTGGCCTTGGGGCTCTTCCATTTCTCCAATTTTGATCTGTGCACTTAGGTTGTTAACTATCCAGAAGAAAAGCTGATTAGTACCCTGCAGCATATGCCATTCACTTTGGGTTATCTGATTCAGTTGGTTTTAGTTGTTGTTGTACATTTCTGTTTGTATATCTTCTTTTCCCTTCTTATACTAGGGAGACTATAAGATATTTACACTTGTGTGTCTGGTTTATTTCACTTATGAGTATATGTTTACATGAAAACAGGTTGCAATGTATTAATTTATCGAATCCGTCCTGTTAAGGTGTCTTAGAACTGTCTCATTGATATTTGTACTTCAATAAAATAAAAAGGAAAACAGAAAAAACGCTTAAATACATGGAAATTATCAACACATTAAACAGCAAGCAATGAGTCATAGATGAAATTAAACAAGAAATTCAACACTATCTACAATTCAATGAAAATTCAACCACAACTTATTGGAATTTATGGAATGCGATGAAAGTAGTTCTCAGATGGAAATTTATAGCTGTGAACTCACACATTAGAAAAAGAGAACAGGAACAATAAACACCTTAATGCTGCACCTTCAACAACTACAGAAGGAAGAGAAAACCATAGTCAGAGTCCAAAGATGGGAAGAAATCATAAAAATTAGAGCAGAAATTAATTCAATTGAGACAAAGAAAACAGTTCAAAGAATTAACGAACCAAAAAACTGGTTCCTTGAAAGATTAAATGAAATCGATAAACCCCCAGCTAACCTCATCAAAAAGAGAAAAGAAAAAATTCATACAAGCAATAAAGAATGTAAAGGGTGAAATGACCACAGACCCAGTGAAAATTCAGAAAATTACCAGTAGCTACTTTGAGAATCTTTACGCTCACAGAATATGAGACACAGACGAAATGGACAGATTCCTAGAAAACTACAAATTACCAAAACTGAATCAACAATATGTAACAACTCTCAATAATGAAATAACCTGCAGCATGTGCCATTCAAATAAAACACGAACTGTAATAAAATACCTACCAACAAAGAAAAGTCCAGGTCATAATGATTTCACAACTGAATTCTATAAGAAATTTACAAACTATATAATCCTTATACTCCTCAAACTCTTCAACAAAATTGAAAAGGAAGCAGTCCTCCCAAAATCATTCCTAGAGGCAAGTATTATACTGATTCCAAAACCAGGGAAAGATGCAACAACAAAAAAAAGAGAACTACAGGCCAATCTCCCTCATGAACAAACATGCAAAAATCCTCCATAAAATCCTAGCAAATAGAATACAGCAAATCATCAAGAAGAGCATACACCATGACCAAGTAGGCTTCATCCCAGGGATGCAAGGATATTCAATATTCACACATCTATAAATGTAATATACTATATCAATAGAGCCAAATCTAAAAACCACATGATTATCTCAATTGATGGAGAAAGGCTTTAGACAAAGTCCAACATTCATTCTGTTCAAAGTCCAACACAAAATTGGAATAGATAGCCTCTACTTCAATCTGATAAAGCCATTTATGAAAACCCAATGGATAACATAAATTTAAATGGGGAAATACTAAAATCTTTTACTCTCAGATATGGTTCCAGACAAGGATGTCCTTTATCACCACTCCTATTAAATAGAGTTCTGGAATCATTAGGTAGAGCTATTAGAGAAGAGGGAGAAATAAAAGGAATAAGAAATGGTAAAGAAGAAGTTAAATTATCATTATGACAGAAAACATGATACTTTACTTCAAAGACCCAAAACACTCCATCAAGAAGCTCCTAGAATTAAGACACAATTTCAGAAGCCTAGCAGAATATAAAGTCAGTATCCAAAAGTCAATAGCATTCCTCTAAACAGATAACAAACACACTGAGAGGGAAACAATAGAAACAATATCTTTTACAATAGCACCACAAAATAATGAAATACCTTGGAATTAATATAACTAAAGAAGTCAAAGATCTTTTCACAGAAAATTACAGTACTCTGAAAAAAGATCATAGAGGATTTCAGAAAATGGAAAGATATACCCTGCTCCTGGACAGGAAGAACCAACATCGTGAAGATGGCCATACTCTCAAAATTGTTGTACAGATTTAATGCAATCCCTATCCAACTTCAATCAACATACCTCCCAGACCTAGAAAAATCATCCTTAAATTTATTTGGAACCAGAAAAGACCTAGAATAGCAAAGGTAATCCTTGCCAACAAGGAGGCATTACAATTCCTGACTTGAAATTATACTACAAAGCTACTGTGACAAAAATCGGCATGGTACTGGCAACGAAATATACCTGAGGATCGATGGAATAGACTAGAAGATGCAGAAGCCTCTAGCAACACACTCAGACATCTTATCTTTGACAAAGCAGCCAAAGATGCTCACTAGAAGAAAGATAACCTCTTTAACAAGTGGTGCTAGAAAAACTGACTCTCTACATGCCAAAATCTAAAACTTGAGCCAGGCCTATGACCATGAACTAAGCTGAAGTCAAAACGGATTAAAAATCTAAACATTAAAACAGAAACACTCAATCTCCTGGAAGAGAAAGTAGGAGGAACTTTTGAAGACATAGGTGTCAACAAAAAGTTCATGAACAAAATTCCAATCCCCCAGGTAATACTTGAAAGAATTAATTACTGGGTCTTCTGCTTATTAAGAAGTTTTTGCACATCAAAAGAAATTACCAACAAAGCAAAAAGACAACCCACAAATTTTGAAAAAATCTTGACAAATAAGCACTCACACAAAGGTCTGCTCTCTAGAATTTATAAAGAACTAAAAAATATTAGGGCCTATAAATTTAAAGACTTACTCCAGAAATAGCCATCCAAGATGAACATACACTGCTCAGAGGATGAGATAAAAGAAGTGAATAAATATATGAAAAAATGTTCCACATCTCTAGCCATCCATAAAATGCAAATTAAAACAACACTGAGATAACATCTCACCCCAGAAAGAATGGCTATCATAAAGAAATCAACCAATAACAAACATTGGAGAGGCTGCGGGGAATAAAGGAATTCTTCTCCACTGTTGGTGGGAATGTAGACTGGTGTAAATCAGTGTGGAAACTCCTTTAAAAACTAGGACTGGAAATTCCATTCAAACCAGCTATTCCCCTACTGGGAATATTCCTGGAGGATCTGAAAACATTATATCATATTGATATATGTATATCTCTGTTTATAGCAAAACAATTAGTGATACCAAACCTTGGAAGCAACCAAAATGCCCATCACTTGAAGAATGGTTGAAAAAGATGTAGTGTTTTTATACAATAAAGTATTACTCAGCTATAAAGAATGATAAACTTGAAGTCTTCATATTTAAATAGATGCCAGTTGAAGATATACTTAATAAGTGAAATAAACCAGACCCACATGTGTAAATATCGTATAGTCCCCCTAGTATAAGAACTCAAAAGAAGAAATACAAATAGAAAGGTATAACACAATTAAAAGGAAAGTGAGAACTTGAGGACTAGGCAATGGAGAGTAAGGAAAAGAGCTGGGAAGCATGACAGGGGCAAAGCCATACATTGATATGCACAAGATGGGTAAGGCAATGATCATGAGAATATTCAGTAGATTTTTGAAACTAGCAGTTAATTGGAAGGATTCTCACCCTGACTAACTATATATGCTGATACCTGTGAACTAAGCAACTGCACTGAAGATGGCAATGTGTAATACTAGGGTCAGGCTTGGAGTGCCTGTCATTCTGGTCTTCTGAATACATGCTTTTTGTCATGACACACTGGTTGCTGCCATGCTGTCTCTGGGGTACATGTTTGTTTAAAAAGGAGTGGGGTGGTGAATGAAGGCAGGAGACAGGAAAAGGGGTGTCACAGGACTGCACTGCTACAATGCTGTATATGGTTAGATTTCTAAACTTCTGTGTAAAACTATATAATTGTTTATACCTATTTTTAAAATCTATTTTAATTTTTTAAAAATAATTAATTAATTAAAATGGGGGGGCCTTAATGTTTTCTATTTCTTTATAAATTCTAGAGAACAGGGGCCAGGGAGATGGCTCAGTGGAATAAGCACTTCCCTGGCAAGCGCAAGGGCCTGAGTTCAATCCCTGGTTCCGCTAAAAAAATAAATAAATAAAAATAACAAAATAAATTCTAGACAGCAGACCTTTGTCTGAATTCTTATTGGTTAAGATTTTTTCCAATTTTGTGGGTTGTCTTTTTAATTTGTTGGTAATTTGTTTTCTTTGTGTGTGTGTCTGATTTCTTTCGATGTGCAAAAACTTCTCAATTATAGGAGGCCCCAGTTGTGCACTCTTTTAAGTATTACCACGTGATTTGATTTTTGTTCATGAACTCTTTTCCTACCTCTATGCCTTCAAGAGTTCCTCCTATTTCTTCTGCTCATCTCAATTGATGCTGAAAAGGCTTTTGATAAAGTCCAACACTCATTCATGGTCAAAGTTCTACAGAAATTTGGAATATATGGCCTCTACTTCAATCTGATAAAAGCCATCTATGACAACCCAATGGCTAACATAATTCTAAATGGGGACAATCTGAAATATTTTACTCTCAGATATTGTGGAAGACAAAGATGTCTTCTATCATCCCTCCTATTCAGTATAGCTCTGGAATCATCAGCTAGAGTCATTAGACAATAGAGAGAATTAAAATCAATAATAAGTAAAGAAGGACTTAAAATGTCATTATTTGAAGATGACATCGTACTTTACATGGAAGACCCAAAAAACTCCACCAAGAAGCTCCTAGAATAATACACAAATTCAATAGTATAGCAGGATACAAAAGTCAACAGCATTCATCCACACAGATAACACAATGAGAGGGAAATTAGAGAAACAATACCTTTTACAATAGCACCATGGAAAACAAAATACTTAGGAATTAATCTACCTAAAGAAATCAAAGATCTATTCAAGAAAAATTACAGTACTCTGAAAAAAAGAGATCATAGAAGATTTTAAAAAATGGAAAGATATTCCCTGATTCTGGACAGGAAGAACCAATATTGTGAAGATGGCCATACCCCCAAAATTGTTGTACAGATTTAATGCAATCCCTATCAAAATACTACCAACATACCTCCCAGACCTAGAGAAATCGTTCTTAAAATTTATTTTGAATCAGAAAAGACCTAGAGTAGCAAAGGCAATCCTGGGCAACATGACTCATCCACATGGCTGACAAAGACAAAGGCTCTACAAAGTGAGGTACAAGGTTACAGGGTAAACCCTGAGGGGACTTGACTGACCTCATCAGATGCAAAAGTTACATTTCTTGTTATATAGGTCTTGCTTTATCTTGGTCTTAACCATCCAGCAGAAAAGTATAAAAATGAGGTATGTAAAGTAAATCCATAATAATAAGCTGAGCTGCAAATGGCTCTAGTCAACAGCTTCTGTGGATAACCCACTACTGTTGTGGGCTGCTGGACTGTGTTGGAGTGTTTTGCTGAATTCAAGCACCTATAATAATTGAGTTCCAATAGAATACCCATCTCTGAGAGGACTAAACAGAAAAAGGGGATACAAAGGAAGGACTATTCTGTATTTGTATATGCAGAACAGCTAGGATAAATATGCAGCTACTTTCTTGTAATTCTATCAGAAGAAAGATTTGCACTAATAGTGTTCGGGCAGGATATCTTGTCTGCTTTTTTTTTTTGGTCTTTTTTTGAGACAGGGTCTCACTATGCAGTTCAGGCTGGCCTTAAGCTCACTTTGTAGCACAGGCTGGTCTCAAATGCACAATAATCCTCCTGTGTCAGCCTCCCAAGTGCTGGGATTATAGGCCTGTGCCCGGCTCTTGTCTGCTTCTTGTACTATGGATGACCACAAAGAAGATACCAATGTAAAAAGTATTAATTGTTGAAACTGTACTATACATCAGCTTTTAAAAAGAGATATTTATACAACTACATTATCTTAATGAATAGTGTTTGGAAATAGAATATCATGTCTGCATCTTGTATAACAAATAACCACTGAAAAAACAATATACAATGTATTAATTATTGAGTCTGTTCTACTAATTTGACTTGAAACTGTCTCATTGCTATTTGTTATTCAATGAAATTATGGAAAAAAATAAAAATAAAAATGAACACTTCAAAAAAATCCTGGGCAACAAAAGCAAGGCAGGAGGCATTACAATTCCTGATTTGAAATTATACTACAAGGCTACTGTGATAAATTCAGCATAATACTAGCAACAAAATAGACCTGAGGATCAATGGAATAGATTTGAAGACGCAGAAGCACCTACGAACACACTCACCACCTGATCTTCGACAAAGGGGCCAAACAAGCTTATTGGAAGAAAGATAGCTTCTTTAACAAATGGTGCTAGACAAACTGGCTCCCTACATACCAAGAACTAAGACTTGACTCAGGCCTGTCACAATGCACTAGGATAACATTTTTCTTTCCAATTCTTTTTCCTTTCATTTTTTTCCTGTATAATTGGTCCGGCTAATGTTTCCAAAAACTATATTGAGTTGAAGTGGTGATAACGGACATCATTGTCTTGTACTTAGGATACAAGCTTTTATTTTTTTCTCATTTAGAATGACATTCGCTGTTTATTTGTCATAGATAGATTTTATCAGATTGAGGTATAGGCCATCTATTCAATTTTCTGTAGGGTTTTTATCATGAATGAGTATTGGACATTGTCAAAGGCTTTTTTGCATGTATTTAAGTAATCATTTGGGGTTCTTTGGCTTCGTTGATATAATGCATTTCATTTATAGATTTCCATATTTTGAATCATCCCTACATCCCTGGGATGAATTCCGCCTAGTCATAGTGGTGGGATGACTTGGTGCATTCCACTCGCTAGTATTTTGAGAATTTTTGCATATATTTTTATGAGGGAGATTGGCCTATCGCTCTTTTTTCTGGTTACGTCTTTCTCCATTTTTGTATCCATATAATACTTGCCTCCAGAAAGTAGGGATAAATAATTCGTTTTAAATTTCATTGAAGAATTTGAGGAATATTAAATCTCTCTAAATTCTTGTAGAATTCACCTGTGAATCTATCAAGACCTGGGCTTTTCTTTGTTGGTAAGTTTTTGTTTACATTTTGAATTTCATTTCCTAATACTGAATTATTCAAATTTTTATACTTTCTTGACTCAGTTTTGGTAATTTCATATATATCTAGAGAACTGTCCATTTCTTCTCTGTTGTCCATGCTGTGACAGTAAAGATTTTTGACGTAGGTATTGATGATTCACTGAATTTCTACAGGATCTGTATTAATTTCAACCTTTCCATTTAATATTTCTTGAATTTGAGTTTTTTTCTTTTCTTTTTTGATGAGGTTGGATAGGGGCTTTTCTTTATTTCAATTGTATTAATTTATTCTCTGATCTTTATAATTTCCTGCCTTCTTTGGTCTTGACTTGCTCATATTTTTCTAGAAGTTCAAGGTGTATAATTATGATATTTATTTGCTTTTGTTCTGTTTTCTTAATGTGAGAGTTCACTGCTATAAATTTCCCTCTGAAAGCTCCTTTCATTGCATCCCACAAATTCTACTAAATTGTGTATTAATTTTCATTGGATTATAAATATTGTTTTATTTTTTCTTTAATCACTCATCATGGTGTTATTTAATTTCTATGTGTTTATAAATTTTTAACAGTTTGTTTTGTCATTAATTTCCAGTGTCATTGCACTATGGCCAGATAATCTGTATGAGATAATCAGTTTTCTTTCATCTACTTAAGATGTTCTATGTGCTAGTGTGTGGCCTATTTTAGAGAATGTCTCATGTGCAGCTGAGAAGAATGTGTATTCTGTTTTTGGGTGGAACATTCTATAAATGTCTACTAAATCCATTTATTCAAAGATTTGGTTCAGTTCTCATACCTCACTTTTAATTTTTGTCTAGTAGACCTATCTCTTTGAGATAATTGTATTTTTAGGTCCCCTAATAAGATGTTGTTGCTAGTTATCTGATTTTTGATGTTCTTTATAATTAGTCTTATATAGTTGGGTGCTCCCATATTTGGTGCAAACATATTTATGATTGTTATGTCTTCCTCTTGTAATTTTCCCCTGAGAAGTATATAGTGACCTTCTCTATTTCATTTGATTGTGCTTGGTTTGAAATTTACATAATGTGCATATAATATAGCTATTCCTGATTTTTTTCTGAGTTCCTGGAACATGGAGTATTGTTTTCCACCATTTGACATTCAGTCTATAATTTTTCTCTGGAACTAAATGTTTTTCTTGTATACAACACATTGTTGGACTTTGTTTATTGACCTACTCTGCCAGTTTATTTCTTTTAATTGGTGAATTGAGGCCATTTACACTGATGGTAATAACATATATATTAGCTTATCTTTGTCATGTTATTTTCCTGCTGTAGTTCACTACTTTTTTCATGTTTAATTGTTTACCATGTTGAGTAGTTTCTTTCTGTTATTGTTCTGAAACTGGTTATTTTCATGTCTTTTGAAAATATCTTTCAATACTCTGTAGGTGTGGTTTGGTTTGGTGTTCATGTTTCTTTCGTTATTCTTTGTGTTGAAAGTATTTTAATTCTCCATTAGTTTTGAATGACAGTTTCTCAGGGTACACAACTCTGCACTGAAAGTTGTTTTCTTTCAGGACTTATAATATTTCACTCTAAGGTCTTCTTTCCTTGATCGTTTGTGTTGAGAAATCTGCTTAGATTCTGACAGGCTTACTTTAAATGTGATCAGTTTCTTTTCTATAACATTTATTAATATGTTGTTCTTGTGCTGATTGTGTGTCTAGGTGTAGATCTGTCTTGGTCGATGTTAATTGGAGTTTTATATGCCTCACTTATGTGTATGTCAATTACTTTCCTCATGCTTGGAAAATTTTCTGCTATTACGTCTACAGACAGGCTGTTTCTATCATTAGCTTTGACTTTCTTTTTCATTGACACTTATCAGACTTACATTGTTCTTCTTTGCATCATCTTGCAGCTGTTGATTTCTTATTTCTTGATTCTTTATTATTTTTTAGATAGCTTTCATTTCCTGGTCACTAGCTGTAACAATATCTTCAAGGTCTGAAAGTCAGTCTTCAGTTTCATTCAAATGGTTTTACCAGCTTTTAATGCAATTTTTCATTTCCTGGGTATCTCCTTGAATCTTTTTCATTTATTTTATTTCTTTCCTATATTTTTCATTCAATATTTCCATCATTTTTCTATGCTCCTCTTTTTAAAAATCAGTCTCTTCTTTAGAGATGCTCAGCTATCATTTCACTATGATTATCATTTCTTTTTTTACATAAGAGATTATTTCTGCTTGGATTTCCTCTATACTCACCTGAAGTTGTTCCTTAACTTCAGTTTCAATTACTTCAAGGATTTCAGGTTCGTGACTTCCAGTTTCTTCTACGCTGATATCTCCTTGAGTTGCTATTGGTAGGCTGGGTGCCTGAGGTTGTATTTTGCTTCTTTATCTTGTCATTTTGTACTTCACAAAGAACTCTTTATTTTTGTTTCTGTGATTATCCTTGTGAAATTTGGACAATAGGTAGCTATATCATTACTATCAATGCCATTTATGAAAAGTCTGTTCTATGAAAAGAAGGGATCTCTTCTGTTTGTTAGAGATTCTTGGTTTGTGTTTATCCCACTTTCCTGTCATTCCAATTAAGTGAAGGTGGGATGTTGCTTTCCATTTAGCACTGGCCTCCATTTTTAAGTGTAGGGCTGTTGTAAGGTTATTACCCTAGCACTTCACAATATTGTTACCAAAGGGAGAACAATTGGTTAAAATAGATAGGATACTCTAACTACAGTATGTGCAATTAGAAATTATGATAATATCAAACAAAATTTAGAAATAGTAAAATTTTGGTAGCTGTTGATCTTGAACTTCAGACTATAGGAGCAAAGTCCGTAGTTATATAATAAAATAAGTCATAAACTGGAAGTTTGCATGCAACATGTTTCCACTTTTTAGAGTGGGTATACCCTGTGTTCCTCTAGCCAGGCCAATTGATAGATTCCAGATGCTTTGATTCCTTCCAGTTTTGGGCTAGGCACCTGGATTTGTCTGTAAAAGCTAGTTACCTAGAATTCCAAGCACCTCCATGCTATTCCATTTTCCTCTGCCTAAGCTAGTTCCCCAGAGTTCCAAGTACCTAACCACCAGTTCCTCCTGGGGAATGTGTCAGGTACCTGGATCCTTCTTGTTAAGGATAGTACCTCTGAGTTCTGAGAACCTCCATGCCAGTCCATGCTGGAGAAAGGATCAAGATGATATAGTGCAAATGATAAAAAATATTGTTCAAGAAGTCATGGCCAAAAACTTCCCTGGCACGAAAAAGAGTTTGACATGCAGATAGTGAGAACTATAGAACTCTAATTATCCATGGTTAAAAAAAAAAATCTATAACAAGGCATATAACAATCAAGATTGAAGAAATTCAACACAAAAATAAAATAATAAGGGTGTTAGAAAAAAAAAGGAACAAATCACTCATAATGGAAAGCCCATCAGAATCATAGCAGAATTTTAACACAAACCTTAAAGTTAAGGAGAACTTGGAGCAAAGTATTTCAAGTCCTAAAAGAATTTAACCTACCACCAAAATTGTTGTACCCTGCAAAACTTTTTTTCAAAACTGATAGAGATATAAGGTATTTACAAGACAAAGAAAATCAAATGAAATTCATAACAAAACCAGCACTTCAAAGCATCTTGAAAAAAAAATGTCTTGAAGGACATTCCAGATAGAGATAAGAACTACAACTCTATTAACCTCAATACAAGGAACGCACTGGGAAAGGCAACAATTATGCAGATGGGAAATAACTTTAGCTAACAACAGGAAAATAATATGATAAGGACAAGTCAATACTTACCCATCTTAAAGTGCAGGCCTGTAATCCCAGCACTTGGGAGGCTGAGGCAGGAGGATTGTTGTAAGTTCAAGACCAGCCTGAGCTGCCAAGTGAGCTTAAGGCCAGCCTGAACTGCATGGTGAGACCCTGTCTCAAGAAGACAAAAAAAAATTGCCTTAAATCTACATAAAAAATTTGAGATATGGACATTTTCATAATGTTAGTTATTCCTATCAAGGAGCATGGGATATCTTTCCATTTTCTCAAATCCTCTTCAATCTCTTTTCTCAGAGTACTTATTCCCATTTTCTGTAGGGTTCTTATTATGAGTGAGTGTTAGACTATGTCAAAAGCTTTTTCTGCATCTATTGAAATGATCATGTGATTTTTATCCTTAGTTCTATTGATGTGGTGTGTTACATTTATGGATTTGTGCATGTTGAACCATCCCTGTATTCCTGGGATGAATCCAAATTGGTTGTGATGTGTAATCTACTTTATTATTTGCTGCGTGCTACCACAAAAATTTACTAGTATTTTTTTCAAGAATTTTTGAATCTATACTCATAAGAGAGATTGTCCTATAGTTCCCTTTTTTGGTTGGATATTTCTCTGGTTTTGAAATCAGAGTAATACTTGCCACTAGGAATGAGTTTGGGAGATTTTTTTTTTTTTTTTTTTTGCAGAACCAGGGATTGAACTCAGGACCTTGTACTTATTCCAGGAAGTGTTTATTCCACTGAGCCATCTCCTTGGCCCCAGTTTGGGAGAATTAACTCCCTCGTAATTTCATTGCAGAGTTTTAGGAAAGTTGGCATTAAATATTCTCAAAATTCCTTGTAGAATTCTGCTATGAATCCAACAGGGCCTGGGATTTTCTTTGTTGGTACAAATTTTATTACATTTTCAATTTTGTCTCCCATTATGAGGTTATTGGGAATTTGTATATCTTCTTGACTCAGGTTTGACATTTCATATTTATCTGGAAAACTGGACTTTTCCTCTGTTTTCCATCCTCTGAGAGTAAATATTTTGAAAATAGGTATTGATGGTCTTTTGAATTTCTCTAGGGTCTGTAGTGCTTTCACCTCTTTTCATTTATTAAATGAATTTGAGCTTTTCTCCCCTTTTTTTCTTAGGTTGACTAGGGCTTATCAATTTTATTTATTCTTTCAAAGGACCAATTCTTTCATTCTTTATTCTTTTTTATTGTTTTCATCACCTTCATTGCATTAACCTATGATCTAATCATAATTTGGGGCAGGCATGGTGAGATATCTCAGCATACTAAGAGCCTGCTTTGGCAAGCACAGGGACCAGGGTTCAATCCCTGGTCCAAATGCCATGCTGGCCGTGCCCCTGTGGTGCACTGAACCAGCAAACAGATCTGGGTGTGGTGGCACATGACTGTAACCCCAGAGCTGGGGAGGATGAAAATGAGAATCACTATGAGTTCAAGCTGCATAGTGAGACCCTGTACTAAATACATAAATGGAAAAATAAACAAACATTCTAGGATCCTGAGATGCAGCATACGACAAGATTATTTATATGTTCTTGTTCTGTTTTCCTCATATACAATTTTACTACTATAAATTTCCCCTTTTTTTCATTTCTCTCTTAAGATGGCTTTCATTGTATCCCACAGGTTTTGGTAAATTGTATCTACATTTTCATTTGATTATAAATATATTTTAAGTTCTTCTTTAATTTCATCTGTAACCCACTGGTTGTTTAGCAAACTGTTATTCAATTTCTATGTGTTCATGGTGGTTTTTAAATTTCCACTTTGATTGCACTGTGGTCAGATAGTATGCATGTAATAATTTCAATTTGTTTGCATTAACTCAGGAATGCTCTCTGTGTTGGTATATGGTCTATTTTGTGATTTTTTTATAATATTGTTTATTTAACTTAGAAAACATTTCAGCATTCTAAATGTACAAAAAATAACACAACATTGCAGATCATGTTTAAGTATAGAAGCTTCTTGAACCTTCTCTGACTGTTTGCCAGTGAAGAGTTCTATGGTTTGGAAACAAACAGTTTAGCACTTAACTAAAATTAAAAAGTAATAACGAATCCAAACACTTCTCATGCCAGCTGACCCTCTCAGACCCCAGCTTAGATAGGGCAGCAGGGTGCTGGGTCACTATATATAGGAGCTGGCTGGAAGCCTTCCACAGCCACAGCAACAACAGGTCTAAGATTCCTTCTCGGTGGCATCTGTCCCATGGCCTCAGCACCAAGCAGGAAACATCAAGGGTTTGCCTGAGTTGCTTTGTTCTTTTTACAAACTCTAGATATGTACAGTTGCTAACTCAGGGTCTCTAGCCAATGACCATACAGTTAACATGACCTTACAACTTAAAAAACGAACACCAGAGACATTTCCAAATGCCTTTCCATAGCCACAGCAAAGTGCACAGAGCAAGAACACAGGGTGCTTTTTCAGTTCAAAAATGTTTGGAAATATGTACAGTTTTGATACAATTTCATGGTATTCCAGACCCCTATGGCCACATTTAGCAACTACTGACAACTCCTGGAGCATTTGAGAGACTACATGATCACAATCTGGTTGGCATTTACCCTAAGAAAGGGTCAGTCACAGTGCTGTCCTACTCTAAGGGATTCACAGGAGACAAGTTTTTTGTGCACCCTTCTCCTCTTCCTCCTCCTCCTCCTCTTCTTCCACTTCATTTTCTACCCTTTTTCAGGCAACTTTAGCAGGACCCTATGCACCATCAAACTTGCACTTAGATTTATAGTCAGCCATGTCTTTCTCATACCTCTCCTTCAGCTTGGTGCTGTAGGGCTGCTTTTCTCTGTCACTTAAATTATTCCACATCTCACCCAGCTTCTTGGCCACATTGCCAATGCAGATACCAGGGTTGGTGGATTTGATCTTGGGGTGGAATTCTGAACAAAACAGGAAAAGTCCAAATGGTGGTCTTTTGGGTGCATTGGGGTCCTTTTTCTTCCTGCCTCCCTTCACGGGTCCACAGTCTTTCATCTCTCAGTCAGAGCGAACTTTATCGGCCTTGGCCATCACATCAAACTTAGACTTCTTTGTCCCAGACATCATCTTCCTACCTCTCTGAGCACTTCTTGGAAAATTCTGCAAAATTGATGGGGACTTCCGAGTTCTTCTTCTTGTGCTCCTCTCTGCAGGTCTGCACAAAGAAGGCATAGGCAGACATTATGTGTTTTGGTTTCTCTGGGTCCCCTTTAGCCATCCTGACTGTATTGTTCATGAGTCTCCATTGTCTATTTTGGAGAACATTCCACATGCAGCTGAGAAGAATGTGTACTCTGTTGTTGCTGGATAAAGACTCTTTAAAGTTCTACCAAGTCGATTTCTTCATAAGTTTGGTTTAATTGTTATTTCTTTGCAAATTTTTTTTTGCCTAATTGATCATCTCTTTGCGACAGGGGCATGTTAAAGTGCCCCATTACAAAAGCATTATTGCTCATTTTATTTTTCATGTCTGTTAAAATTCATCTTACATACATGGATGCTCCTACATTGAAGATATATATATATATATCTTCAATATGTATATATATCTTCAATATATATATATATATATCTTCAATATATATATATATATATCTTCAATATATATATATCTTCAATATATATATATATATATATCTTCAATATATATATCTTCAATATATATATATCTTCAATATATATAATATATCTTCAATATATATATATATATCTTCAATATATATATATCTTCAATATATATATATCTTCAATATATATATATATCTTCAATATATATATATATATATATCTTCAACATATATATATATATCTTCAATATATTTTTGAGCTATTTCTGGTTTGAAGTTTATATAATCAGTAATCAAAATAGCTGCCTCTGATTTTTTCTGGTTTCCTGTGGCATGGAGTATTCCTTTCCATCCTTTGACTTTTAGTCTGTGAATTTCATTTTGAGTTAAATGTGTTTCTTTATGCAGTATATTTTTAGATTTTGTTTCTTAATCCACTCTGCTAGTCTGTTTTTTTTTTTTTTTAATATTTGAATTGAGGCAATTTACACTGTGGTTATAACTGATATAAGTTGGCTTATCCTTGTCATGTTATTTTCCTCTTATAGGTTTTGTACTTTCTCCCTCTTTTTAATTACTTACTTATTTTGTGGTTCCTTTCTGTTGTTCTTGAAGCTATAGTTGTTTCTGTCTCTTTGTAGAATATCTGTCAGTACTGTTTGTATGTTTGGTCTACTAGTCATGATTTTTTTCAGTTGTTCTCTGTCATGGAACGTTGTTTTCTCACCTTTGAATTTGATAGATAGTTTTGCAGATTAAATCAAACTGGGGTGGAAGATATTTTCTTTCAGGACTTCACTCAAACCTGTTTGATGGTTTTTGTTGAGAAATCTGCAATAATTTTGATGGACTTTTCATTGTAGGTGATTACTTTCTTCTTTCTAGCAGCTTTTAATATTTGATTCTTTTACTCAATTTCTGAGATCTTGATTACTATGTGTCTGATGCGTAAATTTATTTTGATTATATCTGTTTGGAGTTCTATATATTGCTTTTCTGTACATCATATTGTTTTCTAATGTTTGGAAAATTTTCTGCTAATACTTCTGCCAGTACTCTTTTTATGTCATTTGTACTGTCTCCTGCTGTTTCATTGATACCTATCATTCTTATACTATTTTTCTTTGTGTCATCTTGTAGCTGCTGAATTGTTATGTCATGGTTCCTTATTAGTTTCTTACATGTTCATCAGTTCCACTGCTATCTTCAAGACCTGAGAATTTATCATCATTTTTAATAATTTTATTGAGAAAAAAATAGTAGGACAGTTTTAATAATTGATATATTGTACCTATGTCTTCTCACTGGTTATTCATAGTACAAAATGTAGACATGATATCCTGTCCACAAACGCTATTAGTGGAAATCTTTGTATTCATTGAATGAAGACAAACTAGCTGTATATCTACACTACTTTGAATATACAGATACAAAATGGTCCTTCATTTGTATCCCCTTTTTTGTTTAGTTTTGTCAGAGATGGGTATTCCATTGTCACTTAAATATTGTAGGTGCCCAGTAGTCCATAGTAGTAGTGGGTAATCCATGGGACTGGCAATGTTCAAGTTGTTGACTTGAGCCTTTTACAGCTCAGCATATTAATATGGCTTTACTTTTCATACTTCATTTTCACATTTTTTTTCAGAACCAGTGATTGAACTCAGGCCCTTGCACTTGCCAGTGAAGGGCTTAGTCTACTGAGCTATCTCCCCAGCCCCGTTTTTATACTTTTCTGCTGGATGGTTAAGATCAGGATAAAGCAAGATCTATATAACAAGAAATGTCACTTTTGTGTCTGACAAGATCAGTCAAATCCCCTCAGGATTTATCCTGAAACCCTATACCACAGTTTGTAGATCTTTTGTCAGTGTCAGCTATGTGGATGAGTCATGGCCATTGTTTGACCAATTTACTCTCTGTGAAAGCCTGAGGGGAATGTTTTCACTCCATGTGACTCTCCTTGGGCACACTGTACATCATTAATCACTTTCCTGTGTGGCCCCATAATCTCCTTGATCAGAAAATTTGGGACACAACTGAGTTATAGGATGTTGCAGTACAGGTTCTCCTATGTCCTGAGTCTTCACTGACCTTGAAAGGTTAGGGCCAAAATGTTAGTTGTCCTTGCAGCCCTTCTTTCACTCTAATTTTTGGTCTTCAATTTTCATTCAAGCAGTTTTTCCAGCTTTCAATGGAGTTCCTAATTCCCTGGATATCTCTTTGAATCTTTTGCATGCATTCTAATTCTTTCTTTCATTGTTCATTCAGTGTTTCTATAATTTTTCTATTCTCCTCTATTTTCTTATCTATGTCTTCTTTAGTTGTGCTGAGCAATTCTTTCACAATTGCTGTCATTCATGTTGTGACTTGAGATATTATTTCTGATTTTATTTTTCTATAGCCTAATGGAGTTGTTTCTTTGCTTTAGTTTCCATCATTTCAGAGATTTCAGGTGTGTGATTTCCAAGTTCTTGAATATCTTTGTCTCTGCATTTCATCTGGATGGGTTGGAAGATTGAAATCGCATTTTGCTCCTGTGTTTTAGAATTTCTGAATCTCCCAATAATCACCAAGACTTAGGAGTGCTGGGAGAGTGGTGAGGTGTGTGTCAACAAGGTTCCCACTGCAGTGAGGAGCAGGCTGCGACTATCAAGACCTCACTACTAGTGGGAGTGACTGGCTGGTACTCAACAAAGGTGATGAGTGTTGGCCAGATTCACCAGGATCTCACGGGCTGCTTAGAATCCTCCCAAGTTATTAAAAGATTAGACACATGCCAGCACAAGCTCTACACTTATACACTGGAGAGCCAAGTGGTGCAGCTTGCCAGAGTCCTGAGGCCACCCAGAGTCTTCCTAAGTTCTTAAATGAATCTACCACGTACAAGGAAAGCTCCAGGTCATCCAGTGCTGGGCCAACAGATCACAGCTCTCCAGAGTCCCACAGGCTGCTCAGTATCCTCCTAAGTTCTTAGACGGTTGGATCCGCACTAGCACAGGTCCCATGCTTGCATGCTGGGGTCTAATGTCAAATCTTACCAGAGTCCCACAGGCTGCCTGGAGTCCTCCTAAGTTCTTAAATGGTTCCAGGAAAGTTCTGCACCTAGGCACACTGGGCCCAGAGATGGCAGCTCTCTCCCTGAATTATTGAATCTTTTCTTCTTCCTCTGATTCTTAGGGTTGATGTACTCCAACTCCAGCAGGATGCCATCACAAGCCTCACAAATGTGTGACTCCAATATCTGGAACTTACCATTGATGTTGTGGCCCTTGTCATTGTCATAGTCATAGCACATGACCTGGATGGTTTTTTCCATGTCTCCATCATACAGGGCCACCAAGTGCATGGTGAATGGTTTCCACACAAGGTCCAGTGTGTACTTAGTCGCCTCAATCCTGTGGATCAGCATCCATTTGTCATGATTTCCCAGCTTGAGAAATACATCTTATTTCCCAAAGGGGGCCCTCTTGCCCAGCTTCCTGCATGCAGAGTCAGTATGAGGGCCTACTTGTCTGACAGCTCCTGTAAGCAGTCATGATCAAGCTCTTCCCTCCTAGCTTGTATCAGTAGCATCAGAAGCTGAGTGATCTTGCTGGAGACAATTGAGAACTGGACCAGGAAGTTGTGCTTACTGTGCTATGTGTTGGGCTCGTCTTGGTTAAAGAGGGTGAACTCCCCATTCCTCAAAGAGGTATTCAAGGGCAAATTTCTTGGAGAATTCAGGGTTGAGGTTGTCAATGATTGTTTCTGTCCTGCCCTACTCCATTCACTGGCACTGTTCTCCATGAAGAGGACATAGAAAGAGTTGGACTTGGAGGTGGTATCTGGTCCAGCAGATTCTGGCAGCTCATAGAGAGCTCCACCTTGTGCATGGAAACTATAGGGGCTACTCCCCCCACCAGGACACCCCAACCCAGTGTGTAACCCTTGGGGGTCAGTGGTAGAAGCCATAGCTGCTGACAGTCCCTCATTCCATGTACACCTCACCACATAGCAGCCACTGCCAGGAAATCCCCCAAGTGCTTCAGTGCTCTGCTAAATGGAGTGCAGTGTGTCCCATTCACCTGCACTCCCTGGGGTTGGTCTTCCTCGCTGGCCATTGGTGAGGACAGTTTTACTTTTGACTTCCAAAACTTACAAGTCTCATTTTTCCTATGACATTGTATTTAATTGGGCTACTTCTATCAGAAAAATTATAAGAAAACTTTTTAAATGAATTCTGGAATGGTGTGAATCTATGGAACCCTTTGTGATGCTTGGAGAAAGATACACAAAGTCAGCTAGAGCATAGGTGAGTATAAATTCTAGTTTGGCACTTTTGTACATCATGCACTCACCTTGCCATTCATCATACCAAGTGGGTAAACACATATATTGCTTTCTGTATCCATCAGGGAAAAGTACCAAGATGCATATCCAGTTACTATTATGCGAAAGTACAAATTTATAGTAAAAAAGTAGGACATGAGTTAATCGACCCGTTTTTATGCTCAACAGCGCATTCAGCTAATTCACTTGTGAGGCTAGCAGCCCCATGACCTAAGAACCTTTCAAAGCTCTGTCTCTGAACATATGAGCTTTGAGGGGGACACTTTAGACCATTACTATGTAAGTTTTATTTGCATAAACCCAGAACCATTTCCATCTTACTCTTCAGGGGAAAAAGGACTAGCTCAAGAGTATCCCTTTGTCAGAAGTCAGGGACGAGACTCTGCTCTAAATTCATTTTTTTTTGGGGGGGGGGCGGTCTACACGATGTTCAATACTAGATCGGACTCCCAGTGATGCACCTGCTTAAGCCTCCCAAGAGCTGGAATTACAGGTGTGCCACCATGTTCAGTCTTACTCACCATCTCAGCGCACCCCAGGGGTGCGGTCAGCATGACAAGCCCGGGGAACAAACCTCTGGTCCCTGCACCTGCTTGCAAGTGCTTTAATCCACCGAGATATTTGGCCGGCCCTCTGCTCTAAGCTTTTTTATTAATTTTATTGAGAAACAAATAGCAATGAGACAGTTTCAAAAAAAGTTAGTAAGACAGTTACAATAATTAATACATTGCATATTGTTGTCTTCATAGTTGTTATTCATAGTACAAGATGCAAACATGATCTCCTGTCCAAACACTATTAGTACAGAGCTTTCTTTTCATTAAATTAAGACAGAGTAGCTGTATATCTATCCTATTTTGTATATAAAGAATATATGTATGTGTGTATGTATACATACATACATATATGTATACATACATAATATATATACATACATACATATATATGTGTACATACATACATATATACATATATATATGTAATTTCACTACAAAATGGTCCTTTATTATTTCCCCCTTTTTATCTGTTACATGTTATGTCTAAGATGTTTTATATTCAGACAGATAGCGATGTTAAGCTCAACTGCCTATGTTAGAAGATAATAATATCATTAGGCTTCTCTTCTGGAGGGTAAACAACTTAAGTTTAAAAACCAAAAATTAGAGAAAAACAATGGCTACAAAGATAGCCAACATTTTGGTCCTAGACATTCAAGGTCAGTGAGGACTCAGGATGTAAGAGAACCTGTACTGTAATATTCTGTAACTCAGTGGTGTCCCAAATTCTCTGATCTGCTCTAAATTCTTAACTCTCATTTTTTGCTGGATATCAGAACCAATTACACAGCATTCTGTCTGGATCCCAATTCTGTAAGAGGAAGACTTCCTCTAGGCTCAAAGTGCCATAAGTCAGGGTGTGGTGACCTTCTGCAGGAATTTGAGTAACAACCCAGAGGAGCCTTGTAAAGTAAGAATACCAGCTGGGCATTGTCCACTCCTCAGCTGTTTGAGCTCTGAGAAACCCAATTTTCAATAGCCATAAACCTTCAGCTTTACTTCCCCTGGCCTAGGAATAGTGGTCTCTTGCTACAGTTCTTTCCCCTGTGTGAACCTAAGAAGTTTTGCTTTACCCCTACAATTCTTCAGTGCATGGTTAACAATTTTTTACATTGAAGAGCCTATTGAAACAATCTATGTGGTTTAACTTCTGATTGGATTCTGACTGAGATATATTTGCAGGGGGCGGGGGTGCTGCCAGGGATTGAATTTACACATTTTAAAATAATGGCTCAAGTCTTTATTTCTGTTCCCATCTTCATCCTGAAAACTGATATAGTTTTACTATTGCAAAATTTAAAGGACTTAAATGAATTACAGGTGATACTGCAAATCTGATGTGTGAATAAGGCATTTAAAAATGACTTTGGAGGGCCAGCCAGATAGCTCAGTGGACCAAAGAACCTGCTTAAGCAGAGTGCAGGGGCCAGGGTTCCATCCCCAGCCTGAGATGTCAGCCCCGCCTCCAGGGCATGCTGAGATGGTGATCGAGACTGAGTGCAGCGGCGTGGACCTGTAATCCCAGCGCTTGGGAGGCTGAGACAGGAAGATCCCTATTAGTATGAGGCAAGACTGGACTATATGTCTCAAAAAATAATAAATAAATACAATAATTAATACATTACATGTTGCTATTTTATCTTTCTTCTCATTGAATGAATGAAAAAATTTTAAAGAAAATAATAAATAAATAAATGCCTTCTGGACTAGAAATGTAGCTCAGTAGTAGACAAACACATATATTTATACACACACATTGGACATGTACCACCCTTCATCCCTATTACATCATTTGATGTCTTCTTTTATTCTTCCTTTTTTCTTTTTTGGTAAACAACATTTACCTGTCAGATTTTTAATTTTACTTTAAAGAGAAAAACAATAAAACAAAATTTCAGTACAAGATATAAGAAGGTAACAGTGGTTATTACATTGCATAATGTTATCATTAAATTAGTTACCTTTCTTGTGTTCTCTCAACAAAGATTTTATGGCATAATTACTATTTATAAGTCTTGGTATTGGTAATATACAAATGAACAAGGTGTGTCTTACAGAAGTAACTTCTAAATTGTAGGGATTTTTTTAAATTTCTTACACAGGCTTTACACAGTTTCTAACGGTACATGAGAAATAGGTAAGAACTATTTAAGAAAACTAATGAGGACTCAATTTCTGCCATCTGGAAAGTTTTCACATTCATATCCATATTTATTGGCCTGGGTCTCTCACTACACAGATCGGGCCTTGTAGTGACCCTCCCTGTCTTTCAGCCTGGGCCACCACACCCAGTCTCAATTGCCATCTCAACACACCCTGGGGGCGGAGCTGGCATGGCAGGCCAGGGGCTGAACCCTCGACCCCTGCATCTGCCTCAGCAGGTACTTCAGTCTGCTGTGCTATCTGGCCAGCCCTTGGAACATCTTTTAAGTAAAAGGTATACATAAAGACTAAGGCAGTTGGGTATGGTGGTGCACACCTATAACCCCAACACTTGGGAGGCTTGGAGACCAGCCAAGATTGCATAGTGATCAAGACCCTGCCTCAATAAAAGGAATAGGGCAGTGTCCAGCACATAGTAAATATGCAGTAAAAGGTAGCTATAGTTATAGACAAAAAGAATTAAGAAATAAAGGAAATTTAATTCCAAGGTATCATGAAACAATCAATAATAGAAATCATAGCAATGCATTACTCCTTCCTGAGCCTTTAGGCTTATATGTAGTAACTCCTACAAAATCCCTGTGATGGGGCCAGCAAAATAATTCAGTGGACAAAGTGCCTGCTTAGGCAAGCGCAGGTACGAGGGTTCGACCCCTGTCACCACATGCCCTGTCAGCCCCACCCCTGTCACATTGTTCTGGCCACTGAGTCCCAGGGTGGTGGCACCTCTCTGTAATCCCAGTGCTGGGGAGGCTGAAAATAAAAGGATAACTATGAGTCTGAGCTGCATAGTGAGACCCTGTACCAAATACATTTTAAAAACTAATCCCTGCATTTTAGGGGAAGGAGTTGTGATTTTCTCATACTGATTAAGAAACAGACATTTAATGGAGTGAAGAGATTTAGCAGTGTTCTGAACCCAGGAGGTAGGCATCCAGATAAAGGGGTGTGTTCATTGCTGGGTACCAATACTATAACGGGTCAGTAATCTCCTCAGTGCACCCATCACATCCCTGTTTCTCAAACTATAGATGAGGGGGTTGAGCATAGGAGTAAGCACTGTGTAGAAGATAGAGATCACCTTGTCATGGCTAGGGGTCCGGTAACGCTTTGGCCTCAGGTAGATAAACATGGCTGCCCCGTAGAAGAAGGACACAGCTGCCAGGTGAGAAGAGCATGTCGCCAGAGCCTTATTTTGAGCCTGAGCAGAGTGCATTCGGAGCACAGCCCCCAAAATGCGAGCATAAGAGGCCACAATAATAGAGAAGGGAAGGAGCAGCATAAAGACACAGCAAGCAAACAGCAGGGTGTCAAAAAGGAATGTATCTGCACACACCAGCTTCAGCAAAGCTGGCACCTCACAAAAAAAGTGGTCCACCTTCCTTGAGCCACAGTAGGGTAACATCATGATTGCTGCCATCTGAATTATTCCATCTAATATCCCAAAGGCCCAGGAGCTCCCAGCAATCTGGAGACAGACTCTCTGATTCACGAGGATGGGATAGTGGAGTGGGTGGCTAATGGCCACATAGCGGTGGTAAGCCATGAGTCCCAGTAACAGCCCTTCAGATCCCACAAGGGAGACAAAAAATCCAGTTTGTATGCCACATCCCACAAAAGAGATGGATTTCCTTCCAGACAAGAAGTTGACTGCCATCTTTGGCACAATATCACAGACCAACATAAGGTCCATGAAAGAGAGTTGACTGAGGAAGAAGTACATGGGTGTATGAAGTTGAGGATCTGTGTAGATGAGGAAGATGAGGAGAACATTTTCACAGAGGGCCACTGTGAAGATGACCATAACTGCAGAGAAGAGGACAAGATCAGTCTTGTTGTGGGAAAAGATGCCCAAGAGGATGAATCCATCTATAGATGACTGGTTTGACCATATTCTCATGACTTAATTGTTCACAGTCACCTGAGAATGTGGACAGAGAAATTCAGAAACTGAGTAACATGTCTATCTCTGAAGTCTTCCTCTGACATATATTTGTAATTCATGAATTCAAAAACGTATGCTTTGGAAAATACAATAAAATTGCTGTTTCATATTCCCAAGATACATATGATAGGATTTCTGCTATTTAGAATTGGACTACATATGTACATTTGTATGTATCTATGTTAAGAAAAACAGAAACTGAATTTTTTGTGTCACAGATGAAGACAATCTTCATTCATCAGGCAAAATTGCACTGAATCTCATAAACTTGGTACATGATCTGTAACAGTACTTTGACTTTTTCTTGCCCAATAATTTTATACATTAAAACAAGAGAAAATAGTGGAGACTTGGGTTGTTCCTTTTTCTGGCCAAAAATATTTTAATCATTTTTATCCTAAAATTTCTTTTATTCATGGATTGAAACATCAGAAAACCTCAGGATTTCTCAGAAGTATCCTGCTCTAATCGACCAGCCTCCCATGTGTTCTTGCATCTTCATGCTCGATGGCCTCTTTTAATCTTAGACCTGCTGAGTCTATTCTCATAATACTTCCTATGATTCTGTTAAAATATAAGTCATATGATGTAAATTTCCTAATGAAATTTCTCAATAATTTTCAATAAAAATTTTACAAGCAAGTCACACACACACACACACACACACACACACACACACACTTCTGAGCTCATTGCCTCCTTTTACTCAACATGCTTTCTTGAATTTCCCTCAGACAAACTGAATACACTTCCATCTTAGGTCTTTGTATGCTTTTCTCTACATCATATTTCTTTTCCAAGTTCTACTTCTTGCCTTCTTCTTGTGTTTATTCAAATGTCAACTTTTTTAGTGCATCAAATACTTGTATCAAAATATAAGTATTTTGTCCTCTCAGTCCCCTTCTCTGATCTCAAGAAATCCACAGCACTTATCCTACTTGACCACATACATCCTAGAATTGTGTACCTTTGCTCTCTGTATTGTTTCACTGGAATATAAGCAGTATGTATTCTTTCCCATGACATATGCCATCTCATAGAATTGTGCCAGTTCATAGTGTAATCTCAATACATATGTATTCCCTGAATAACATGATTCATGATGAAGTGATATATAATTGCAAGTTCTATTTGTGCAAAAGGCCTCCTCTAATCAGAGGAAAACTTGTTCTTGTCCTGAAGGTAGTAGATATTCACTACTTCTTTTTCTATGAGGGATAATCAATTTTAGGTCTTTACAAATCATGAGAAGATTCTGTACAAATGAAGTAGTCACACCTGCTTTATGCTCTTGCAAAGATGAAGTTGGACAATTATGTAGGACACCAGTGATCCAGGGTATTTCCTAAATTGGGGTGGCCTAGGCTAGCTCAATGACTGGAGAGTAAGCTGAATCAAAAAGGACCCCTGTGCCATGTTCCTTTCCAAACAATGACACCAAAAATGATTGGATTTCATATCACATCAAACCACTCTTCTCACAGTCTTAAAGCACCACCATAGCCACATTGGCCCTAGGATCAGCCAACCTGCAGGAAAACCAGGTCTTCCTGAGCTCTCATAGCCAAGTTACCCATTGTGCTAAAGATACCCAGCCCTGCCAATAGGACAGTGGCAGTTGGCCTCATGCAGCTTGAAGAACATAAATTTCCCATTCTTTTCTCCTCCCACTCTCTTATACTATGATACTGAATTGTTGATAAATGATATTTCTCTGGCTGGCTCCCTTTAACTCAGATGGTTATACTCACTGTATTTGACACCTTTCCTTGAATGTCAAAAGGCCTTGTCCTCCATAAAGTGATAAAGATCTTAGTCTCCCCGGACAAACACATGTCTCCAGCTCTTTACAGCTCAGTTAGTAGTAGATCTGTTCAGTTACCCAACTCATATCAGGGGGTTACCCTTGACTTCTATCTTTACCTCAGACACACACCCTGACAATAAGTGCTGCTGGCTCACCTAAGACATATCCATCACTGAACACCTCCCACTCCCATCAGCACTCACTTATACCATAAGCACTGCTCTCCTGGTAAACAGCAAAAAGACCTAGTTGGATTGGCCTCCCATTGCCCCACTTGCCACCACCCCTAGTCTATAGACACACATCACTGGAGTGATGCTGTCTTTGCAAGTGTAAAAACCACAGACCTTCTGAGAAAAGAGTAATACTTGCACCAATGGGCCCTTGGTTACCCCCTCCCCAGATTCCTTTCCTTTTGCTCTCCCCACAATTCCATACTCCAGTTTCATGAACCTTTCTGCCATTCTTGCCACTCTGCAGCTCTCACCTGTTGCAGAAGGCTCAAACATACTCTGCTTTACTCCCTCTTCTTTACCTTCTCATCAAAGCCTTCTCTCAATGCTTGAAACAGTACAAAGCCACCTTCCATTCCTGAGTCCTTCCCACTATCATTTCCTCACAGCATATATGAGATGCTGCATTGTGTTGCATGGATTTGTTTCCTTCACTTCCTGACTAGAACCTCTATTCTCTGGTGCCACTTTTGTTTATAATGTGATTGGAGGCACCTAAAAGAGCGTCTGATATATATTAGCCAGTATGTATTGAGTAATAAATTAATTAATTTAAGATTGACTAGTGCTCGCGTTATGTAAAACAACTTGGGAGTTTGTTCTAACATTCCACATGCTATTTCTCCTGTTTTCTAACTTCGGAACTTTCTGGTGTATGTTTACTTTCATTTTCTTCCTAGAAATAACCCAAAAGAAACAATATTTTTGGAAACAATGGTTTAGTGATCCATTCAGCCTTCTTGCCTCTTCACCCTCACTTTTCACTAGTCCTGCATCTTCCTGCTGTGACCCAATGATCAATATAGCACCAGAAACTGAGCTCCTCCAACCATCAAAGAGAAAGAGGAAAGGGAGAGGTTAATAAGACTTTGGGAAAGGACAGAAAGTAGTAGGACAGAGGAAGAGAAGTATAAGAAACAGTGAAGAGAGTCATAAGGTGAGGAAGTCCTCCTAAAATAATAGGGACTACAAGAAGAGAGAACAGGTGACAGGAAGAAGACACTCATTTACCTTTGGGTCAATTCACTGAAGAAGAGAAAAGTCAGCAGAGATGCACTCTAGTGTAGTTTCTAGCAGCAAAATAATTTTATGTTCCTTCTCCTGTACTTGTACTTACTCTTCAGAATGGACAGAGAACAGCTTTACTGTGTCTGAGCTCTCCCACTTCCCAGACCCACCAGACCAGCTGTAGATGCCCACATTTTCCCAATATGTAAATGGACAAACAGTAGGACACAGAAAGACAATAGCCTCATCCAAGGAATACAGAAAAAAAAAAGAAAGGAGACATGGTCAGGAGATGGTAGAAAACACATAAGGTCAGAACCAGCATCTGTTCATCTAGAAAATCCAATACTTCCACCCCCTTCCACAACACATCCCCCTCTCACTTGGGGTGCAGAACTGTCTCTCACTGCCCACACAGGAACAGGGTCTGAGAAGAAAGGCAATGCTGACAACCCTCAGAAGAGTGCAAACTCCAGCCCTGGAATAAGAGTTCCCCAGTTTATAATTAAAAAGAGCCCCAGAGAGAACTTGGGGACAAGCCAAGAACAGGGCCAGTAGGGACAGAATGATGAAATCCGTTGGTATTTTTGTTTGTTTTTTGCTTTTCTGACATGGGGTCTCTCTATGTAGCCCAGGCTTGCCGTGATTGCTTCAGCCTCCCAAATGCTAGGATTACAGGTGTGAGCCACCATGCACAGCTAGAAAATCCATAAAACAATGTGGACTCTATGTTCAGATCTATACATTTATTTTTCCTGTCATCCAGAACAATCAAGGATAAAAGTAACTCAGGTTGGAATATAAATTTTAGGCTCACTCTCATTTTAGCTTTATGCCCCATGGAGGTGGATCTCTTCATGACAAATTCATTGGAAGAAAATGCCAGAAACATGAATTTATCTATTATGGTTTTTTTTTTTTTTTTTTTTTTTTTGTGGTACTGGTGATTGAACTCAGGACACTGCACTTGCCAGGAAAGCGCTTATTCCACTGAGCCATCTCCCCAGGCCCCATTTAATTTTTTCTTTTTTTTTTTTTTTTTGTCTTTTTGAGACAGGGTCTCACTATGCAGTTCAGGCTGGCCTTAAGCTCACTTTGTAGCTCAGGCTGGTCTCGAACTTACAACAATCCTCCCGCCTCAGCCTCCCGAGTGCTGGGATTACAGGCATGCACCGCCATGCCTGGCTCCTTTTAATTTCTTAACATCGGTTTCAGTTTAATACTTTTCATTTTATTTCCATGACAAGAATGGAATATCTTTTACTGATATATGAACCTTTTGGTAATTTCACCTGGAGGAAGATACATAGAGCAGAGAGAGATAGATCTAAGGATCAAAAAGGCTTTTCAAGAAAGCTTGAGCTAAGGAGCTTAGAAGCACCTATTTGACAAACATACAGTCAAGTTATCTTGTTTTTTAGGGGTTCTTTATTTATTTGTTTTATTTTATGTATTTTGGATAGGGTCTCACTATATAGCTTGGACTCATAGTGATTCTTCTGTTTTCAGCCTCCCCACACTAGAATTACAGGCATGTGTCATCACACCCAACTAAGTCACCAGCTCAGCGAGCCTGGGGGCAAAGCTGGTGCAGCATGTGGTGCTGGAGATACAAACCCTGTCCCTGCACTTGCCTCAGCAGGCACTTAGTCCACTGAGCTATCTCAAGAGCCCTAGTCAAGTTATCTCGAATTCTGGAAATTTCCCTACTATTGTTCCCTGGCTAATGCGAGCTGCCCCCATATCTCTCCCAACTTCAATGTCCTCCAAGGACCAGTCCTACGTTTCCCCATGTCCACAAGTTCATCGGAACACAAGTGCTCAGCTCACCGTGGAGATCCCTCACTTGGCTCCTTCCTATGACAGTGGAGCCATGAGTTTCATATTCAGGATCCTACTTTAGAACCAGTGATTTTGAATTCCCCTCTTTCAAGGAGCAGAAAATGAAAACACCACTGAGGTCAAGCACAGCTATATTAGTGCTTGCTGTACTGCAAACCACAGGTAGCATGAGGAACAAGAGACATCTCAGTAAAAGGACATCAGGGGAAGCTTTTCCTCATATTGTTATGGAAGTCATTTCATAAGATATTGTTTGCCTTCTTGATTTGGGTTTTTTCTGTTAACCTTAAGCAAATTTAGTCCAAATAAGCATAGCAATGTCTAAAGTTTTGTTTGGATTTTTTTATTTTTAGATGTTTTTAGTTATTCTAAGGCTCTATTTAAAAGGAAAGATCATAATGTTTTCATTAGTAACTTAACTGAAATACATAGTTTTAAAAATGACTGACAGTGAGATCACCTGGGACACCAGATCCTGAGGCAACCCAGACTGCAGGCCAACATGTGAGTGAGATTGCCCAGGCCATCTGATCATCTTCCAACCAGAGCTCAGGCCCCAGCCACCCAGATCCTGAAGCAATCCAGAGCACAGGCCCAGCATGGAACCCTTCAGCAGAGCTCCCTGCAAAGAGGCTAGAGGCAAGACCCACCCAGCTGATTCAGAAGAACATCTTGCCAGAATGACACAAAGGGTTCACCCGCAAGGCTACAGCAGGAAGAACCAGACCCAGACCCAAGCCACACATACCTGAAGGAGTTTGAACTTCCTAGATCTGGACTAGGCATTAAGCTCTACACCAAAGGTCGAAAGTCAGTGGTATGCAAAATGACAAAGAAAAGGAACAACAAGTAGTCTCAGGCCCTGAGTCTACCCAGTGCAAATGCAAAAGACACTAGCATAAAGGAAATTGGAAATCACACACCTGAAATCTCTGAAATAATAGCGTTGGAAGTACAGAAACAACTGCAGAAATGTATAGAAGAGATCAGATCAGAAATAATTTCTAAAGTAAAAAGTAGTGATAACTATAATCAAAGAATTACTAAGTGCTTCTAAAGAATACACTGATAAAAAATGGAGCAGAATATAAAAATTATGGAAGCCCTGAAAAAACAATATAGGAAAGATATAGAATGTATGAAACAGATCCAAAGTGATACACAGGGGCATGGTGGCGCAGGCCTGTAATCCCAACACTAGGGAGGCTGAGGCAGGATTGTTGTGAGTTCGAGACCAGCCTGAGCTACAAAGTGAGTTTAAGGTCAGCCTGAACTGCATAGTGAGACCCTGTCTCAAAAAGACGAAAAAAAAAAAAAGGAATATTTAAAGAAAGAAAGAGCAATTAATGCTTATAATTTTTGGTTTTGCTCTGACTTTTTTCCTTTCTTGAATTTCTTACAACTTCTTAGTTATTGTGCTTTTAAAAACAAAACTTACATGTTTATATCTGTTAATCTGAAAAATTCATTTGCACATAGCATCATGTAATACAGCAACCACTGTTGTATTCCAATTACTTTGTTTAGTGAAATCTTGTATCATGTATAATGTTGTTTTCTTCTATCACTGTTTTGTATTGTTTAAAAAAAATACAAAGTATAACCAAAATAACTGATAAAAGCAGAAAATTATGAGATGTTGCTCGTACACTCCAAATGAAATGCAATGTTTTGAGCTGAACATAATTACAGAAGTGATTTCAGTTTTTGAAATATAATAGTCCATGCATAGAAATTATACCTTAGATGGGCCTAGGGATGCAGTTCAGAAAAGAAGAAATAGCCAATAAATTTCTCTTAAAAGCAATACCAACTTTTTACAGTGATTTTACACAACTTTTACACAATATCTTGACTTAAACCCAGGATTAAAAGTTAAGACTCTTCAATTTTGCGTAAACAAAAATAGTAAACTGCAATAACTTTTCTCCTTGAATTTTACTGGGAATGGTCTTTTAAATATTTCAACTAAAGAAGGCAGGTATGGTACTTTTATCTTGATTTCACCAATATTAATATTTCTTGGGCTCTCAGGAAGATTGATATTCTTCATAGTTGATAAAGTAGGATCAAGAGCTCCCACTAAGCCATCCTCAAACTGCTCTCATTTATTTTGTGCATTGATTTGGGTAACAATTTCACCCATGTGCAGCTCCAATACTGTTTATCCCATCTATATTTCTCCAGCAATAATGGGAAACTTGTCTATGTGGTAAGTTAGATCCAGTTCACAGACATTTTCAGGACATTTCTAAAGTGTTTTCACTAATATCTTTTTATTTTTTTATTTTTAAAACAGTACAAAATAGTATTAAAACAAAAATTACAAGTGATACAGAGGGTTGGGGAGATGGTTCAGTGGAATAAGCACTTCTCTGGCAAGTGCAGGGGCCTGTGTTCAATTCTTGGTTCCACAAAAAAAAAACAAGTGATACAGAATTTCACTTAACAAAATAATATGAATTTCACAGTATTTGTTGTAATGCATACTGTTCCTTTCCAATTAGTTATTCATCTTACCAGATGTGCATGCAAAATTTGAATAAGAAAGAAAAAACAAAGAGGGTGATAGAGAGATAGCTCAGCTGAATAAATGCTTTCTTGGCAAGTGCAAGGTCCTGAGTTTGATCCCTAGTAACACCAAAAGGAAAAAAAAACTAAAACACAAACATATATAAGAAAAATTAAGAAGAAGGGCCAGGAAGATGGCTCAGTAGAATAAGCACTTCTCTGGCAAGCACAAGGACCTGAGTTTACACCCTGGCATTGCATACCATGCAGGCCCAGCAAGGGCAGACCACGCTAACCACCATAACCAGCCACAGTGGCACACACCTGCACTCCCAGCGCTGGGGAGGCTAAGGCAGGAAGAACACTACAAATGTGTGCTGCATAGCAAGATTCTGTACCACATAAATAAGTAAGAGTATTTAAATAATTCAAAAAATTAAGAAGGGAAAAAGATAAGCAAATGAAAAACTGACACACAAAAAAAGTATTAAATGGCTTTTGCCATAGACCAACAGAAATCCACAGTACAGTTGTCCAAACCATCCTGCCTATATACGTACATAAATCGTTTTCTCCACTCTCTCTCCTGTCTTTCTTCTCAACTCATTCTTTCTGTTTGAATAAATAAGATCATTACTTTTTTCCCCATATCTAATATGCCCTTCAAACTACATTTTCACTTTCATATTCTTTTTTAAATTTTTTTAAATTTTATTGAAAAACAAATAGCAATGAGACAGTTTCAAATCAAATTAGTAGCACAGATTCAACAATTAATACATTGCACATTGTTTTCGTAGTGGCTTTTTGTTGTACAAGGTACATACTTAGTACTCTGTCTACAAACACTATTAGAGCAGATGCCTTTAAGCAATGATTTAAGAGAATGTAGCTGTACACCTATCTTTTTTTTAAGAGCTGAATTACAATAGTTTCAATAATTAATAAATTTTACATTGTTATCTTCCCAGTGGTTATCAATAGTACAAGAAGCAGACAGAATATCCTATCCAAGCACTATTAGTGCAAATCTTTCTCCTCAAAGAATTACGGAAAAGTACTTCATATTTACCCTAACTGTATTGTTTATACAAACACAGAATGGTTCTTACTTTGTATCCCCCTTTTTTTTTTGTTTAATCCTGTCAAAAATGGATATTTTATTGTCACTCAATGATTATAGGCTTTTGAATTCAAGGCACCAATCCAACACAATCGACCAGTCCATAATAATAGTGGGTTCTCTGAAGAAGTTCTTGACTAGAGCCATTTACTGCTCAGCTTATCATTATGGCCTTATTTTATATACCTCACTTTCATGTTTTTCTGATGGATGGTTAAGACCAAGATAAAGCAAGACCTATATAACAAAAAATGTAACTTTTGTGTCTGATGAGATCAGTCAAGTCCCCTCAGGGTTTATCCTGTAACCCTCACTGTGTAGATCCTTTGTCGGTGTCAGCCATGTGGATGAGTCACGGCCATTGCTTGGCAAATTTGCTCTGTGTGAAAGCCTGAGAGAAAGTTTTCTCTCCATGTCACTCTCCATAGGCACACTATAGACCATCGATCATATTCCTCTGTGGCTCCATAATCTCCCTGATCAGAAAATTTGGGACAAAACTCAGTTCCATGATGTTACAGTACAAGTTCTCCTGCATCCTGGCTCTTCACTGACCTTGAAAGACCAGGGTAAAAATGTTGGCTGACCTTTCAGAGCTTCCATTTCTCCAATTTTTGATCTGTGAACATAGGCTGTTAACCGTCCAGAACAGAAGCTGACTGTTACCCTGCAAAATATGCAATTCAGTTTACATAACTATCTGACTAACTTCTTTTTAATTGTTCTTATGCCTTTCTATTTGTATTTCATCTTTAATTTCTTATACTAGGGAGACTATACGATATTTGCATCTGTGTGTCTGGTTTATTTCTCTTGTGAGTATATGTTCAATATATGTCCACTTGAAAATAAATGTTTCAACTTTGTCATTCTTTACAGCTGAGTAGTACTCCATTATATAGAAATACCACATCTTTTTCAACCACTCCTCATGTGAAGGACATCTTGGTTGTTTCCAAGATTTTGCTATCATGAATTGTGCTGCTATAAACATAGCTACACATATATCACTATGATATAATGTTTTCTGTTGCTCTGGGGAAATTCCCAGTAGGGAGATAGCTGGCTTGAATGGGATTTCCAGTCCAACTCTTTTGAGGAGTCTCCACACTGACCTTCACAATGGTTGTACCAGTCTACATTCCCACCAGCAGTGGAGAAGTGTTGCCTTTTCTCCACAACCTCTCCAACATTTGTTGTTTGTTGATTTCCTTATGATAGCCATTCTTTCTGGAGTGAGATGGCATCTCAGTGTTGTTTTAATTTGCATGTCATGGATGGCGAGAGTTGTGGAGCATTTTTTCATATATTTACTTGCTTCTTTAATTTTGTCCTCTGAGAAGTGTGTATTCATCTCAGACGCCCATTTCTGAATTGGGTCTTTAAATTTAAGGGCCCTGATATATCTTAGTTCTTTATATATTCTAGAGAGCAGACCTTTGTCTGATTGCTTATTAGTTAGGATTTTTTTCAAAATTTGTGGGTTGTCTGTTCACTCTGTTGAGAGTTTCTTTTGATGTGCAGAAACTCCTCAAAAAGCATTGATCCCAATCGTTGATTCTTTCAAGTGCTTCTCGTGCGAATATATGTTTGTTCGTGAACTCTTTACCTACCCCTATGTCTTCGAGGGTTCCTCCTACTTTCTCTTCCAGGAGATTGAGTGTTTCTGCTTTAATGTTTAGGTCTTAAACCATTTTGACTTTAGCTTAGTGCATGGTGATAGAGCCTGGTCAAGTTTTAAATTTAGGCATGCAGAAAGCTAGGTTTTCCAGCACCATTTGTTAAAGAAGCTATCTTTCCTTCAGTAAGCTTGTTTGTCAAAGATCAGGTGGCTGAGTGTATTTGTAGATGCCTCTGCATCTTCTAATCTATTCCATTGATCCTCAGGTCTATTTTGTTGCCAGTACTATGTTGATTTTATCACAGTGGCTTTGTAGTATAATTTGAAGTCAGGAATTGTGATGCCTCCTGCCTTGTCTTTATTGACCAAGATTGCCTTTGATATTCTAGGTCGTTTGTGGTTCCAAATAAATTTTAGGAATGATTTCTCTATGTCTGGGAGGTATGTTGGTGGCAGTTTGATAGGGATTGCATTAAATCTGTGCAGCAATTTTGGGAGTATGGCCATCTTCACGATGTTGGTTCTTCCTATCCAGGAGCATGGAATATCTTTCCATTTTCTGAAATCCTCTATATTCTCTTTTCTTAGGGTGTTGTAATTTTCCGTGAAAAGATCTTTGACTTCCTTGGTTAAGTGAATCCCAAGGTATTTCATTTTCCGCGGTGCTATTGGAAAAGGTATTGTTTCTATTGTTTCCCTTTCAGTGTGCTTGTTATCTGTGTAGAGGAATGCTATTGACTTTTGAGTATTGATTTTGTATCCTGCTATGCTACTGAATTTCCCTATCAGTTCTAGTAGTTTCTTGGTGGAGTTTTTTGAGTCTTCCAAGAAAAGCATCATGTCATCTGCAAATAGTGATAATTTAACTTCTTCTTTGCCTACTCTTATTCCCTTTATTTCTCCCTCTTTTCTAATGGCTGTTGCTAAGGATTCTAAGACTATATTGAATAGGAAGGGTGATCATCCTTGTCTTGTACCTGATTTAAGAGTAAAAGATTTCAGTTTTTCCCCATTTAGGATTATATGAGCTTTTGGGTTGTCATAGAAGACTTTTATCAAGTTAAGATAGCGTCTATCTATTCCAATTTTCTGTAGGCCCTTGAACATGAATGAGTGTTGGACTTTGTCAAAGGCTTTCTCTGCATCAATTGAGATAATCATGTGGTTTTTAGATTTCAATCTATTAATATAGTGTATTACATTTGTAGATTTTCGAATATTGAACCATCCTTGCATCCCTGGGATGAATCCTACCTGCTCATGGTGTATGATTTTCTTGATTATTTGCTGTATTCTATTTGCTAGGATTTTATTGAGGATTTTTGCATCTATGTTCATGAGGGAGATTGGCCTGTAGTTTTCCTCTTTGGTTGTGTCTTTCCCTGGTTTTGGAATCAGTTTTGTACTTTCCTCCAGAAATGATTTTGGGAGGACTGCTTCCTTTTCAATTTTGTTGAAGAGTTTGTGGAGTGTGGGGATTATATCTTCTATAAATTTCTTGTAGAATTCAGCTGTGAATCCATCAGGTACTGGACTTTTCTTTGTCGGTAGGCTTTTTATTATGTTTCTTATTTTGTTGGCTGTTATTGGCTTATTGAGAGTTGTATATCTTCTTGATTCAGTTTTGGTAATTTGTACCTTTTGAGGAATCTGTCCATTTCTTCTGTGTCTTCTATTCTGTGAGCGTAAAGATTCTCCAAATATTTATTAACAATCTTCTGAACTTCCACTGGATCTGTGGTGATTTCACCCTTTTCATTCTTTATTGCTTGTATTTGAATTTTTTCTTTCCTCTTTTTGATGAGGTTGGCTAGAGGCTTATCAACTTTATTTAGTCTTTCAAAGAAACAACTTTTTCTGTTGTTGTTTCTTTGCTTCAGATGCTGTTAATTCATATATATCAGTTGGAATAGTGCTCTCTGCACTTGTTCTGGGTGAGCATCGTTTTTCCACCCAATGTTTCTGGAATTCATTCTTTATTTCAGATTCTATGTATTCAAATATTTCTTTTTTAAATTGGGGAATTACTTCTCGTAATTTTATTTCCTCTATAGCTTTCTGCTGTTGTTCCTTTGCTGCTGTATCTGTTGCTTCATTCGTTCAGCTGAGCTAGTGTCCTCTGCCCTTTCTGATGGACTCGAGGTCTGGGATTGCATTTTTCCCTTCTCTTTGTCATTTTGTATAGCACTGATCTTTGACCTTTGGTGTAGAGCTTTGGTGCAGCTATAACCTTAGTTTGTTATGGAATTCCGGTGCCAGTCTATTAAGTTTGAGATTTTCCAGGTATGCCTATCCTGGGTCTAGCTGTTGTGTTCAGTTCCTTTTTTGCTGCAGCTCCTTTGGTTCCCCTATGTTGGTTCCCGGGGTCAGCCCTCCTGTGTCAGGCAGGGCGTTCCCCAGGTGGGTGGGCCTGGGCTTTGGTGGGTTTTCTGGGCTCACAAAAGGATAGT
>PVKA01021966.1:0-37839 GCA_004027165.1 Ctenomys sociabilis
TCTTTCTTTCTTTCTTTCTTTCTTTCTTTCTTTCTTTCTTTCTTTCTTTCTTTCTTCCTTCCTTCCTTCCTTCCTTCCTTCCTTCCTTCCTTTCTCTCTTCCTTCCTTCCTTTCTTGCTTTCTTTCTTCTTTCTTCTCTCTCTCTTTCTTTGGTGCAGGGTCTTGCTACACAGCTAAAACTCATAGTGATTTTCCTGTCTCAGCCTCCCCAGTGCTGGGATGACAGGCTGGCTGGGTGTACCCAGGGTTCTAGGGCCAGCACGGCATGCGGCACTGGAGAATGAGCCCTGGCTCAAGCTGGCAATCAGGCTGCTGCCTTATTTCCCCAGCCCAAGAGCTCTTGTAAGGTGAAGTAATGACTTACGAAGGTGAACACTCAGTATGTAGCTGGGCAGCCTTACAAGAATCACTAACGGGCCAGCCAGTAGCTCAGTGGACTAAAGCACCTGCTCAGGCAGATGCAGGGACTGGGGTTTGAGCCCCGGTGTGTCGTGCTGGCCCTGCCCCAAGGGTGCCCTGAGACTGGGTGTGGTGGTGCACACCTGTAATCCCAAGTGCTTGGGAGGCTGAAAACAGGAGGATCACTTGAGTCAGATCTGTGTAGTGAGACCCTGTACTAAACACATTTAAAAAAATTGCTAAAACACTCTGCAAGCTGAAAACAAAGGAGCACAGACAGCAGTGGAGATCATGTGACAAAGAGTCCTGGAGGGTATCTGTTAGCCTGATGGTTAGGCTTACCTGTGTCAGCTGGGTTGGCCTGGGAGCCACTGAGGGGATTAGCAAAGCCGCTCCTCCGAGGTCTGGGTGGTTCTGGAGCAGTGACCTCGGGCACCTCCCTGTGCCCGTCTCTTCTTCTTAGGCACCGCGACCTGCTCGGCCTCCTGGTGCCATGACCTGGCCGCCTTTGCCTGCCACAGTCTTACTCCATGGCACTCCTGCCTCAAAGCCGGCCCACAGCGGACTGAGTCCCTTGAATCTCTCTTCTTAAGTTGTGCGGGCTGGGGAGACAGCTCAGTAGCCTAAGAGCCTGCTGGCAGCACAAGGTCCTGAGTTCAGTCCTCAGTTCTGAAAACAGTTGAGTCGTGAGTGCTAGGTTTTCCACCTCAGTGACGAAAACATTAGTACAAAAAGTGGTACTCAGCGTAGTCATTTCTGTGACGGTTCCTAATAAGATGGTTTTAAAGCCTTTAGAACTGTGTGGAAGAGATTTTTAAGGTTTGAAGAAGGAGGCTAGAGACACCCTAGAATGCGGTGGGCAGTGTTTGCAGGCAACGATGGCTGGAACTCGGAGTGCCAGAATGCAGGAAAACAAGCACGAGGTGGAGACAACGCTCGGGAAGCTGCAGGCAGGCGCAGGGCTTCATCGGGGGGAGCCAGCAGCCACACACGCGATGCTCTGGCCATGAAGTCGTCTGCACTTTGCGCGCATCCTCAGCCTTGGAGGAAGACTGTGTGGGAGGCAGAGAAAATCGGTCTGGTGAAGAGGAATATTGAGGTGGCCCAATGCTCAGCCCATGATGTGGATACCACGGGCTGCTTTTACACAGATTTGTATTGCAAATAATTTTAGAAGGATGAAAATATTTACAAAACTTAAATTTTGGCCCATAAATGTTTCAATTTGGGGGCCAAAAGAAGTATGGTCCAGAGGAAGTGTGGCTCTTGAAGACATTAGTGATGTTTTATAAATATTGGTACTTTCTTTAGAGGCAAAAACCAATGCCTTAAGGGCATCTCAAAAGCCAGTGAGACCCTGTCCAATCCCTGGCTTAAGACTGTGAAGCCTGAGGAGGCCCAGCAGGTACAAAACTGTTGCTGGCGCCCTGGGGTCATCTCACTGCAGTCCGTCCCGCAGGCACTTAGCCCTGCTTGTGCTGGGGTGCAAGACCTCATGTTTACCTGCTGGATTTGGGTCCTGCTGTGGCCTGGATTCTCTTCTATTGTCATATTCTTATCTTTTAAAATAAAAATGCTATCTTGTGGCATTGTGCCGTGGGAGTTCGATACTGGGTTTCGCAGAGGTTCGCATATGAGTTCCCTTCAGTCTCAAAAAAGACTTCAACTTAAACTTTTAAAAATGTTAAAGCTGCTGTGATGTTGGAGAAGGACTGTTGAATTTTTGATTGCACACAAGATAGCTGTATCATATTAGGCAAAGTTATTATTATTAGTCAGCATTGTGTTTACTTGGAGACCAAGTAAGGGTTAAAGTCTAGTCCTTGGGTTTGAAGTGAGGTCTGACGCTTAAAGCTGACGGAGCTGGAACGTGGCAGTGAGGCCCAATCCAGTGTTTGGCTAGTGACTGAGTGAGCAGCAGGCAGCGTTCTGGTGTTTCTGGCGGGTCCTGGGGCATCGCCTTGGGCACTGTGTCTGTCCTTCTGCCCTCCCTTCCGGTCACCAGGAGCCACGCAGCCTTCCTCTGCCATGCCCCTTCTCCCTGATGTCTCTTAGAGCCAGCAGATCATGGACTGCACCCCCTAAAGCATAAGCTGGTTGAAACTTTTAAGCTCTGGGTATCTGGTTTTGTTTATTAGTGACAAAAAATATATTATCATTTCTCTTCATAACTGCATGGAATAACAGAAGGTAATATTTACATAAAATAATGTTTGGTCTGTAGCGTAGGAATGAATATGTCCATTTGCCAAAAGTAGCACTGGGGAAACCTTTTCTTGGGCTAAGAAAATGACTTTTCATGGCAAAGTGATGACTACAACACCGTGCTTTTGAGTTTGGAACATTAAGAGATACGTGTAGAGTCACCCTGTAAGAGGAGGAAACGTGAAACAGAGCTACATAGATGTGACACTGCTCCATCAGTAGAATTAAACTAATATAAATGTGAAGTTGATTCTGATGCAGAATATGTATGCTGACCCCTAAAACGACTGCTGAAACACAACCTGAGAAACAGAGTAGGGGCTGGGAAGACAGCTCAGTGGCATAACGCCTGCCCGAGCTTGATCCCTGTATAAAAACAAACAAACAAACACCCCAAATATCTGTCTCCCTTAAACAAATAGTAAAGCGTCCCTAATGAAATTAAAATTTACGTTGAAACTATTCAGTGAATACAAAATAAGACAAAGAAGGAAAACAAGCCTGAGACACACAACTGAACTAAGATGGCAGGTGCAGAGACAGTTGCCTCAGAACAATCGCAGACGTCGGGAATGACGGGCGACGCAGTACGGCCTGGCTCCAGGGCCTCAGGGCACCGTGCTTGGGCTCAGTCACCACGAGGTGGAAGGGGAGGTCAGTCGGCCGCAGGCCAGTCTCAGGGCAGAGGCTCGGAGCCCAGCTCGCTCCATGTCAGCCCCACATGTGCAGGCTGGCACACAGCACTGCAGAAAGGAAAGCAACGCGTGCTCCCGGCCGGTCCATCAGACACTTACATTCTACGGGGAACAGAAAGCGGCCCAGTGAGTCTCCCTGAGAGACCAAACTTCCAGGGCAGGAACAGGGCAGGGAGGAGGCAGGGAGAGAACAGGGACACAAGGAGCTGGGAGCAGGCCGCAGCCCTGGGAGCTCGGGCCAGCCCAGGCCTCGCACAGGACGGACACTCCTGCAGAGAAGAGAGCTGCTGGTGCCTCTCCACCGCAACGTGACTCCACGAGAACAGGAGGGGGAAGCTGTCCTCTGCCCCGTTTTACGCTCGCGGGTGGAGGAGACCAAGGAACCCGGCAGGGCTGAGCGCCGCTGCTCACGGTAATGCTTCCTCCCTCGGAGCTTGCCTGCGAGAAAACGGCCGCATCTGTGGAGCGCAGGCATTTCCAGGCAGGCCAGGCCCTGCAGACGCAGGAATGAGCGGTTTCCATCTTTTAAAAACAACATGGCTTGGAAAGAAGAAAGGAAATGCAGGAGAGAAGTGATGTAGGTTTGTAATAATTGTGTCTTTACTTTATTATTATTTTTTATTTTTTTATTTTTTATTTTTTTTGGTGCAGGGTCTCACTATGCATGCAACCCACATTCATAGTGATCTTCCTGCTTTTTGCCTCCCATGTGCTGGGATTACAGGCGCGTGCCACCACACCCGGATTGCATCGCCGGCTCAGCGCACCCGAAGGCGGGGCCGGCGCGCGGCTTGGGGAACCAAGGATCGAACACTGGTCCCTGCGCTTACCTAAGCAAGCACTTAGTCCGCTGAGCTATACCGCCGGCCCTGTGTCTTTGCTTTAAAAATACCGTGGATTAAAAATAATCTAGCTTTGTAATAAAGCAAACATACCTTTACTATATTTAAAAAGTAATCTTGTGTCAGATTCCCTTAAAAATAATCCCTGGAACACATGGTTCTATGTTGTCAACCCTTTATTTTTGCAGCAAGTTCTCAGGGCTGTACCTGTGACATTAAGACTCAGCTGCATTTTTCTTCTTAGACATGATATTCTTTAAAATTTAAAGTGAGTACCTTGAGAGTCTTCATGGATACTGACAAGCAGTCAGCGTTACACAGCAAGGCAGGAACAAGCTGCTCACGAGGCAGGCATGTGCTCTGTGTCAAGATGCCCTCCGTCCTCTGGGTGGTAGAAAGGAAACCCTGTCCCCTAGAGGCATGTCCCATGGACAGGCGTGCGGCAAGAGGCGCCTGACGTGAGCACACCCCGGGGACAGGTCCACGGGCCTCCGCCTCTCTCCACAGTTGTCTCTCTAGGACTTTGGTGACAGTTGTTACAAAGTGGCTAGTGGGCATGATGCCACCCAGTGACTTCCTTGATGATGAAATGACGGTATTTTGAAGATGCAGAAGAGACAGATGGCTCCACAGACGAATTTTACATTCCCACTTTCAGAGTCAGGACTGTCACTCTCGTCAGCAGTGGGCAAATGGATATTTGCCATTCGGCTGGCTCCGCTAATTGATCTGCTCTCACAAGGTCCAGTTATTTTCTCCACAATTTGCCTTAAAGGAACACATGCCAACTGCCCATGCCGTTCCAACCGTCAAGATCTTCATTGGCTGTCAGTGAGCAAATGACAGATTGATGACTGTCCTGAGAATCAGTGCCACTGTCCTCTAGCACTGCAGACCAAAGCTGTGCAGGGCTCCACTGCTCTATGCCCAAGGTGGCTGGGCCAGAAGAGTCCTTACACCGGGGTCAGCACGCTGCACCCCAGCTGCCCTCCTTGGCTCCACTGGACAGAGTGCAGGCCATGCAGGAAGAACTGGCTCCACTAGACTGGAGTGTCAGCTTTGAACGGCAATTTTAATTACAAAGAGAATTATTTTAAGGAAATGGAATCACAAGACAGCTGGCCCTCCACATCCATGGGGAGCCCGGCCAGGACCCTGAAAACCCAGATGCTCAGATGCTCAGTCCCTGACGTGGAGCAGCAGTGTTTGCAGGCAGCCCTGAAACCCTCCCTGGTTCCTCGGGCTGCCTCCTGGGTCCGCATGTGCCTGAGCGCCTAGGAGCTGGGCCAGCAGCCGCGCTGCTTACTCTGACCTGACTGGGCAGGCCAGATGGGGCCCTCAGCAGAGCTTGGCCCTGACTCGGGGAGGGGAGCAGCGTTCACCTGTGGAGCTGACAGCTGCCTGGCCTTGGTGTCCTTAGTTCACGTGACTCTCTCGTTATCATCAATGGCATCACACCTTTCCAGAACACCTGCTGCTGGAGAGCTTCACCACTCATAAGCTCACACCAGGTCCTAACCACAGCCCAGATGTTTTGTGATCTGTTTAATATGCAAGGAAAAAAAAGACTTAGAACTGAAGTTAACTATGTTGAATGAAGGAGCCAGTAGGGGTAAAAGCAATGTCATCAGAAATGTACGGGGGTCTAAGGAGCCAGAGCCCTCCTCACTTCAGGTGAAACGCTTGTCGCCTGCTTGTGGTGGATGGTGAGTGACCCTAGCCTGAGGCTGAGGAGGGGGAGCTGACCTGCTCCTCCACCCCTGCTCTTCTGCCAGCTCCATGGGAGGGTGGGGAAGAGGGCTGTGCAGAGCTGCTCTACTGTCTCCAGGCCAGCTGAGTGCGGGACAGCATGGAGCACGGTCCTGATGCCTCCTGTGTCCATCACTGACCAGCCCCGTGGTCATGGGCCCTGCTCAGCATCAAGATTTCCAATTGCCCTGTGCAGCATGGAGATAAAGATACCGTGCACAAGCTCTGTGCGAGGGTAAAACACACCTGGTGGTCACACTCTGAGGCTGCCCCTCTCCCTGCCCAACCTGCCAGGTAGCACTCTGGTTGCAGAAGGGATCCTAAGGCCCCAGGCCTCCAGAACCACTCAGTCTTTTGTGAGGATGGGATCTGAAAGGACCACATTTATCTCATGGAAATGCTGTGCGGCTCCTGCCCTCTACAGGCGTCAGCCAAGGAGAGAACACCGTGGCCTTTAGCTGCGGGCATTCAGGTGACAGGCTATCAGTCACTCAGGTGCAGAACCACAGCGCACAGCTGTGGGCTCAGCCACACCTTCTGTGTCCAGGACAGGAGTCTAGAGACGGCCCCTGGTGCTTCCTGGGCTGTGTCTGCCCTCCCTGCTGCCTCAGCCTAGCCTCTATCGCACTGCTACCCTCTTCTTTCCTTTCCATGCCTCTGCATCCCTGTGGCACTGGCTCTGCTGGACCCACAAGACTATGGTTCTTCCTTTGAACTAAACCAAACTGGCTCCAGGCGGAGGGCACAGGCAGGCAGTGCTGAGGTTGCTGAAGGTCAGAACCATTTGACTCCCGGCCTGATATTTAATCTGGGCTGGGCCAGCGCTCCAGGGCCAGCTGCCTCTGAGTGCTGTAGGCATGGCTGGCCTTGGAGCTGTACTGTCCTCTTGAGCTGCCCAGGGCTTGTTAGTCACCTAAGCCTGACTGTCATTGCCTTAGACACTCAGGGCATGCGACACTGCACCATGCACCCCGGAACTGCCAATCCCTAGCAACTGAGGCAGGTCACGAAGGAAAATCGCAGTACGCTATGAAGTGCACGGGTGGCTACTGCCATGTGCACAGCGGGACCACCGAGTCTCTAGGACTGTGGGGGAGGGGCTCCTGTCCCGCCGGTCCTGGCCCGGCGGTCTTAGGTCCTTGTCCATCCTCAGACTCTGGCCTTTGTGCTTAGGCTTTCCTGTGCTGGCATCTGCAGTGCTTCTCGGCTTTGTGAGGGCCCGAAATACATGCTAGAGTGCGAGTCCTGGAGAGCGGTCGGTCACAGCCTTGGCAGCCTGTTCTTCTGATATAGCTGCTCGCTCGACCTCTCGCTGGGGAGAACCTGGGGCTTCTTTCCACCTTCGTAGGGCACCTGTACCCATGCGGTCCGTGTCAGTGCTGCTCTCATGAGGGTCAATGAGGCCATTCAGTGCTGGAGCTGGGGGCAGGGACTGTAGACGCTGGAGTGTGCTGCTCCCATCCAGGCCTGGGCAGGGGAGGTGCGAGGAGCCACACCCCGGGGTCCCTGAGGTTCTGCTCCCATCCAGGCCTGGGCAGGGCAGGTGTGAGGAGCCACACCCTGGGGTTCCCGAGGTGCTGCTCCCCAGTGCAATCAGACAGGCCTACGAGGCCCATCTCCATTTCCCATTCCCAGTGTCTCAAGTTATTTTAAGATTGTCTTCTTGGAACAAGGTTGTTTTTTGATAAATATTAAGAAATTTTGGTGCTTTGGAAATAGACCACAGCAAGTGGCTTCAGCGCAGCTGACTGAGAAGCCCGACCCAGGCCGCTCCACACCGCGGTCTAGGAGGGAGAGCTCACTACCGCTTTCCTGCTTGATTTTGCCGGTAGATCTTAGCACTGCAAAGGCTTAGTCAGCCGTCTGCTCTGCCGTGTGCCTGCCTGGTCCTGCCAAGCAGCACACCCTGGGTGGCGTCTTCGGCTGGAGGGAGGGCCCCCTGGTCTCCTCTTGCCATGACATTGTGCATCTCTCCCCTCCCTTCTGCCTGCTGCTGCCTCTCTCCTTGCTCCCAGCCAGAGCGGTGGAGTCAGAACCAGATGGGATGACACAGGCACTCAGCGGGCAGATGGGGGGCGGGCAGCTGTCCCTGTGCTGGTCCTGGAGATGCGTGAAGGCTGCCTTGGCGTCGGTGTCAGACAGGAGGCGATGGAGGGACCAGCAGGAGCGGGGGCGACGGCACAGGGTCGGGCTGGTCGACGGCATGCACGTTCAGCACTGTGAGGAGCACACCCAGCGCAGGCTGCTGGTGACACCAGGGCGCTCAGCACAGTCCCAGGTGGGGATGGTCGCTTAGCGCCAGTGAGCCCAGGCACTGCGAGGACACAGCCTGCTGCCGCTCTCCTGCGCTGCCTCTCAATCACATGACACTGTCAGCTTAGCATGACATCCGCTTGCTAATCGGACAGCCCCAGGTCAGGCCTCCAGGCTTGGACGGGAAGGGGGCCCAGGACTGCACGGCGTCTGCTGTGGGTCCTGCTCCTCAGCAACAGGACTGGGCCTGAGAGGATCTCTCACTGGCAGCACAAGCAGCGATATGACATCCGGGGAACCCAGAGCAGAACCGCGGCTGACGTGTGAGGGGTGAGATCCCACTGCTTAGGGGAGGTCAAGAAAGAGGGACTCTGCCCAAGGACCCTGGACAGAGGAGGTGGGTACGATGGGAGCCAGGCACCGGAAATGCCGAGCAGACCAGGGTGGACAGGTGGCACAGGCACGAGCCGCTGGACACCCACATGCCACAGAGCCATGGGGGCACTCACTGCGCGGGGCAGGGATCTGCAGCCCGGCCCTGGGGTGGCCCTTTCCTCCCCATCCCCATCCTTATCCTGTGGCCAGCTGGCATCTGATGACCAGGCATACCGTGAAGGCTTTGGCTCTGTCATCAGGACAGGGCTGCATGTCTGACTGCGAGGGACAGCTTGGAGGCAAATGCAGTCTTTCTCCTGCCACCCCTGCCTGCTCGGCGGAGAGCTGATATTGGCTTCCGCATAATGCCAGGTTCCTGCCAGGCAGGGAGAGGTCACCAGGGGAAGTGAGTTCCACTGTTGCCATTCTCGCCCTGCAGGCACAGGCGCATCCCTCTTGGGGCTTTAGCAAGGAGACTGCACCAAACGAAATGCCAAGGTGATGAGATCACAGCGTAGCAGCATCCTGTGTCATTAAGGGTTGAAACTATCAGGGGGTGACAGGTCTTGGCTTTGTTTCTGTGTGTGGCACTGGGGATCATGGCACTGGGGGTGAAACCCAAGACTCTGTGCTGAACGCCACCCAGCCTCCCTCTCCTGTCTATAAAATTGTGAGCAGCAGCTCCCCAAGTCACCAGGTTCCCCAAGCTGCACCTGGACTTGCACTCCACCTGCTCAGCCCTCAGAGTGTGAGGATGACAGGAAGCTGTCAGCCGCTGAGCTGGCCAGCTTTGAAGTGTTAATGAGCAGTCATCAGCCTGCTGGTGTTCTGTGGCCACAGGAGTGCGGAGGAGTAGGCTGAGGTCACAGTGGCGAGGCTTGGCCCTTGAGCAGCTCTAGCCCGACACTCCATGGTGTACAGCAGTGTAAGGGGGTGGGGAGCGGGGGGCGGGGAGATGAGTAACCTGAGGATGCCCGTGGCCTGGCCAGTGGCATTAGGGTTAGGGTCCTGCAGCTCTGCGGCGTGCGTGCGACTGCTCCCATTTGCTCACGAAGACACGGAGAAGCACTTGCCGCAGTCTGGTGGCCAGGGGTCCTCAGGGCTGCGCCTTGGCCTCAGGCTCGGAGAAGCGTCCTTCCCAGTATTTAGGAAGAGGAAAGAAACCCAAAGAACTCGCCAGTGCCTCGCAGCTCCAGCTGCACTGCCTGGATATTCTCTGTGGTTTTAGTCAACGTTAGCTCACAAGAAAGTAGCCCTGAGGGCCGGCCAGATAGCTCAGTAGATTAAAGCACCTGCTTGGGCAGACTCAGGGACCTGGGTTCGATCCCCCGAGTGCTGTGCCAGCCCTGCAGTTGAGACTGGGCAAGGTGGCAATTGCCTGTAATCCCAGCACTTTGAGGCTGAAAACAGGAGGATCACTGCGAGTCCGATCTGTGTGGGGAGACCCTGTCGACTTTGTACCAAATACATTAAAACAAATAGTAAGAGAAGCTTTGCTTTGAGCCCAGCAGCCTGGATGTGCAGGAAGAGGGCTCCTGTGCCCCTGAGGTGTAGCCGCTGTGAGCCCCAGCGGTGTGGACATGCAGCCAGGATGGGCGACAGGTGGGGGCCTTTCTATGCCACAGGACACTTTCGTCAGGGGACGCAGCTGCTACCTTAGGAGGCCAGTGCCCTTGGGATCCTGCTAGTGTAATGGCTCAGGAGCTGCTGCCCGCAGTGGCATGTTAGAAGGTCAGCGTGGTCTTCTGCAGACTGTGACTGGCCCCTGGCCTTAGAGAAGCTGCCCTTCTCTCCTTATTTATTCAAGCTTCTGTCCATGATTCAATTTGGGTGGCAAGTATCGGTCCATGCTGTCACAGCGTCTTGTTGGTGTCACGGCACCGTGGTTTACTCGTTTCCCTTTCTGTGGGGTCCCCAGGACACCACCGTGCCTGGGGGGGGGGAAAGACACTTCATCCCTGGCCACTGGGGAGCAGCCTTCTGAGGCAGGGAGGTCACCAGCTGCCCCCGCAGCAGGGCACAGTCTGCTCTGGGTCCTGGCCCAGGGCGTGGAGGGCTTGTCCTGCAGGGAGCCCTGGCCACCCCAGAGGAGGTGTGAGGCCAGCGCCAGCGCTGCGTGGTGGGACACCTCCGGGTGGGGATGCAGTCAGGGTCAGCAGCCCGAAAGGCCGCTGTGGCATCGTCGCTCATTCTGGAAATACTTTTACAGTAAGTGCAGACTTCTATGTAAGGTCAACAAGAATAAAGCCTATTAGAGTACACTTAGAAGACTAGATGATGGACTGGTCAATAAACAATGAAGCTTTTTGCGAGAAAAATGCTACTAATTCCAAATTTAAAAATCTAAATACCACAGTCTGTGTATTCACAAGTACTGACTGAAATAATATAAACCAATTGTTGAAGGTAATTATCTCTGCGAGAGAGGGTTAGGTGACTATTTCCTTTTTACTGTGTCACTGTTTTCTCTAAATACCCTACAAAATGCTAGTAACTATATAATCTGGAAAGACACAGCAAGTGAAAGGAAGGCTCCCGGAAGCAGGGGAGGCTCGTAACTGGTAGCACGCCTGTCGATGGGTGGCAGAGCTGGGCGGGATTTACATTTTCATCTTAATTTTTGACTGAATAATTTTATTGTTTATGAAATGAGCTACCTATAATTAATTCAAATGTACCTTACAGCATGTTTTTAAATTAACTGTTGCTTCTGTATGGAACACTAGAAGTGTGTTAGGCCAAGTGCGCTATCCTGAGGTTCTCAGACATGTCAGTCTGCACGACAAGGAGTGGCCAAATTGCCGGGCATTTGCCCGAGTCTCGGGCTCTCCTCTCACATCTGACCCTAGAGAAGCACCTGAGGCAGTGGACAGGGGCAGAGGGCTGCAGATGCCAGGCCCAGGCCGGGCACTGGTGGCAGGAGACCTCAATGCCGCGTGCTCTCCTTGTCCGGGTCCTGGGAGCCAAGGCGGGATCGCCGAGGCCGAGCTCTGTGTGTCCTCCCTGCCACGTGCCCCTCCAGCTCGCCCGCAGGACTTGGCAGGGAAGCAGGCACGGCTCCTCAGGTGATTCCCGGGCTGGTGTGCCTCTCTTTTCTTGGGTGTAGGTGGTGGGCAGTGTCCCAGGGCCACTGTCTCTGGGAAGGAGGCCAACAACTCAGGAGGCAAGGTGTGTGCTTGCTGGACATGAGCCTTTGTTTCTGCACTGCTATCGGCAGGCAGGACACAGCCAGCTTCACACCCTGCTCTTCCCTGGCATAAGATGCAGGACACGCGTGGTGGGCTCTCTGCAGCACGCTGTCAGCCCAGCCGAGGTCCTCCATGTCACTGAGCACGTGCAGGAGCGGTCGCCCCAAGTCTGTGTCGTCCTGTGGTTAAGGCGTGCAAGTCAACCTCAGTTCTCAGCCTCAACCCACAACTGGAAAGTTGGGTTGCAGAGTGCGTCTCAGTGCCACATGGGCATCAGGACTGCCCCCTGCAGGTCCTCAGGAAGCACACCCACCTGCACAAGCTAACCTCCCCAGCTGAAAGTAAGCGGGGTAATCATGGGAGCTTTTAAGCTCTCTAGATTCCCCTTAGCAGGTTACCATGTGCATAATGTGCAGGGAGAAGGCTGGGCTCTCGGTACATGGGAAAGCCTTGCTCTGCAAGTCCCTTCGGGACCCCTGAGGCACTGCCCCCTTTGCAGTGCACGGGCAGAAGAACCACCCGTGTGGCCTCTACTGGTTATGCACAAGTGTTCTCACGTTGTGGGCTGGGGAGATGGCTCAGTGGAATAAGCGCTTCCCTGGCAAGCACATGGGCTGAGTTCAATCCCTGGTTCCACCAAAACAAACAAACAAAAAACAAGAGTTCTCAAGTTGTCTGTGAGGTCGGAATGAAGTGCCGGGGAGGGGGCCTACAGGCAGTGCCCGCTCTTCAGTGTATCTGAGGCAGTGCTAGCCAGGTGGCCAGCCATGCCCACTGCCTGAACCCAGTGGTTTCCATGGAGTTAGCATGCCCAAGTGCCACAGGCAGGTGGTCCCCCTGGTGCTTGCCGCTGCAGCCTGGTCGGGGTTGGAGCTGGGCGGTGGTGGCTGGTGGAGCCGCTGAGCTCACAGGGTCTTCTCTGCCGTGGCAGAGCTCACCCCATCTCTGGCAGCCAGCCAGCGTGGCAGGGGGCCATCTGCATCTTCTCTTCTAGCCACCCTTGTTGGTTGCCTGAGCCCTGCTCTGCGGCTTTCCAGCGTCTCCTCTGTGGCACTCTCTCCCAGCCTCTCCTGACGGGAGATGCTTTCACACCTGTCTCCAGCCAGTGAGGGTCCTCCCGGTGATGATGGCACATGTGCTCAGGCCGCCTTGCTCAGACCCCTGCTGCTCGCCGCGCTCCTGGCTGAGGGCTTCTGCCCCTGCATCTCCCTGAAGTCTCTGCTGGAGGCGGAGCTTCTGCAGGGGACGATGTCCCTCAGAGGTCTCGCACTCCCTGAGTCACTGCACATTTGCCACCAAAAAGCAGATGCATCATTGCTTAGGACACAGAGCTAGGGTGCGTGGGACGGGTGCTTTGTGAAGAGCTCTCAGCCGCAGGTGTCCTCCTGAGGCAGGAGGTCCCCAGTGCGGCTGTGGAGGGCAGCGCTGTGGCACCTCCAGCACTGCGCAGCATGTGGCCCTGCAGACCACAGCAGTACCACCTTCCTTGGAGCACGCTGGCAAGGTGCGAGGTGGACGGACTACCTCCTGCTGACTGTGCGGGGTGGCTGACCCAGTCACAGGCTAGGGCTTCCAACTCTGCAGCAGTGTTCTCCGGAAGAGAACTCAGGAAAGAGCTGCACCTTAGTCTGCTCGCCCTTGCTGTCACTGAGAGCCACAGGTGGCGTGACGTATTGAGGAGAGAGGCTTAGTCCTGGTTGTGCAAGCCCAAGCAAGCGGCACTGCTGTGCTCGGCACCCAGAGGTTTTCTCATGGTGGGAACTTCTGCAGGGCCTCAGGGCGACCCCTCCACCCATTGGCAGGGAAGAGCAAGCACCCAGCTCGGGTCCCTGCTGCTCTTGACCTTCTGGCCTCACAGAGTCATAACCCATCTCTTCCAGGCTTCCAAAGGTGCTGGCAGCTGTGTCTCTGGACCCTGGCTTGAAGCCAGGAAGCAAACTTTAGGCTTGGAGAGTTTACCATAAGGAATCTCATTTACAGCAGTCAACCCTGGCCCCAGCCTGCTCTGGGGGCCCCTGCTGGGCAGTATTTGAGTTCCACACCACCCATGCCCTGGGGCTCGTGGCAGGAACACCCCTGATTTTCTGAGATGTGGCAGCAACCCTGGGCCCTTCCTAGGCACATGGAAACATTTGCTCCTCCTAGGAACAGAGACCTGGTAAAGAGTGCTAATCTCTTTCCAATTGATACAGCAACAGCTCCGGCTGACAGAGGTCTGGGGCAGCCTTGCTATCAAGAGCTCTCAAGCTCTGCCGACTTACGACGAGCTACTAGGGGAAACTTTGAGAGAAACTGTGGTATACGTTTTGCTTATAAATTCAGAATGTTTATAATTATTATAAAATGCTTTCTCCCTAGAAATAGTGCTGTATTTGAATGCCAAGAAGAGAAAGTCTCCTGACAAAACACAGCTAAGGCTTGTGAGCAGATAGGTCATCAATATTTCATAACTCGCTTTTCATATTCAAGGTTTAAAGTGCTTCGTAAACCTAAGCAGAGCATGCTTAGTCTCTCTCTGAGGCAAGAAAGTGGTGAGCACAATTCTATAATCCATCTCACACTCAGAAACAGAGCCTCTGAAAGCGGGTTCTTTGGCTCTTTGGTTGTTGAAAACTCCACCTGCAGAGATGAAAGTGAGCTGAGTCAGGGCGGGGGCTGAAATGGAAAGGGAAGGGAAGGAGGAGGTGTGCGCTGGGAGGCAGGAGTCCTCCTGGCTTGGGACCCTCGGCACAGTCCCCTGGGGCTTCGGACTCGAGACCAGAGCTGATTCAGTAGAGGCAGCCCCGCATGAGCTCTTCACGCAACTCTCTGCTCTCCTGGGGTTTGGAATCCTCTGCAGTAGCCACAGGGACTGTGGAGGGCCTATGTTAGACGCCAACTGAAGCCAGGCCAGGACGCAGGCTTGTCTGGGGCAGGTCAAGAGCTCCCAGGTCCCCACGGGAGAGCTGAAGCAAGCTTCTGGTGGGCACTACAGTCCCTCTGCAAACAAGACTGAAGAGTGGAGACCTTGGGGGTCCATCCCAGGCTGGAGACTTATACACAGGCCCAGGGGACTTAGGCTATGGGCTTGGGTCCCATGGGAAGGTCCCCCACTAGGAAGCTTCCCCCTGGTGTGAGACCCCGAGCAAGGGCACCCTGCAACCTGGTCCTGGTCCTTACCAGCTCTGTTCTGTGAGGTTGCCCAGGATGGCTATCATGCAGGTGCAAGGATGGGGCTGGTCAGGGCGGGTCTTTCAGAAGCTCCACGGCTGAGATGACCATGCCCATTATCTACTGCGAGGCCGGAGCCACTTGGCCCCACCCAGCCGCCCATAGCAGGTGACCAGGTACACTTGTGTGGTCCAGGAGCCAGCCTCTCGTGCAGGTCCGAACCCAAGCACTTCAGGGATCCTGGCCAGTGGCCTGGCAGGACAGAGGGCTGCACTGGGCACCTGGACTGCAGCTCCCCAGAGCCTACGCAGTACAGGAAGGATGAGTCTAACTGGAAGAGCCTGTCCTGCCCAGCACCTGCCGGGATGTGGGCGCCTGCCTGCTGAGCAATGGAAGAGACAGTGGAGGCTGATTGCCATGGGCGTGCAGGCACGTGCCCTGAGAGGCATGAAGCCCTAGGCTCCGGCCCTCCACAGGGCAGGGCTTTGTCCTGCTGAACTGCAGCAGCATGGCTCAGAAAGCGGCTTGAGGATTGCACACACACACACCCCATGCTCTGGCAAGAGATGGTCCCACCCATTCGGTGGGAACTGACTTCAAGACTGGGAGCTCGGCTCTATCTCCTCCCAGCTCGTGACTGAAGGTGTGGTAGGAGCTCTCAGGATGCAGGCCGGGCCAGGGAGCACAGCTGGGCCGCTGGGGGTGTTGCAGTACCAGCATTCAGGGTGCAGGTGGTGCAGACGGACCCTGATGCTGTGATGACGGCTTCGCAGGCTGTGGGCTAGAGTCACCGAGTGAGCGTCGGGAGCTGAGGCCGAGCTGTGGTTATTGCAGTCTGGGGTGTCTGGTGCTCTGTCAGTGGAGGACGTGTGTGACTCAGAATCAGTTTAGTGGGAAGGCAGCCACATGGTTAATCCAGGGCCCCTGGCTCATTCAGTAGGCAGTGGGGTTACATTTTCAACTCCCCAGCTTGCTGGCAAAGCAACTGGATGTGGGACTCACTCCATAAGCAATGATTGGAAAGCTATCTAGCCTATCAGAAGCTGCTGAGAAGGGGTGGCCTTCGGGTGAATCCCTCGCTCAGATTGCAGCAGATCTGTGTGAGCTCACTGTCCAGTCGATCTTCACCCCATCACTGTGTGCACAGGACACAGCTGGCCGAGCCCAGCAGCCAGGCAGGAAGGTGGAGGCAGCGAGCAGGTGAACTGAAGACCAGGCAGGCTCGCACCACCTAGGGTAGCTATTGGCTGTTTTCTCATCGCATGACCTCAAGTTATAAAGCATTCATGAATCAGAGTTAAATTTGGGACTCTTGGGGACCTCGGATTCTGTGAGAGGTGGCGGGGAGGAGAGTGTCCCTAGTGGAGAGGAATGTCCCACAGTGGGGGCCCCTGAGAACTTGGCCTGAGCCCCTCAACTCTGACAATGTGTTACAGTGTAAGCTTCAAAAAAGAGACAAATAATATGTTTTGTAGGGAACCCAGGATGTCAGAATTCTCCAGGTGCTGAGATGATGACTTTTCTGGATATTCAGTAACTACTGAGTCTCAGACAAAGGAAGGGGAGAGGAGGTAAAGGCAGGACACTGAGCAGGGCCTTGGGGAAGTTTGGATCAAAGACTTCTCCAGGCAGTAAGTGTTGCCAATTAAGAGAACTGTCCTACCTCTAAGGCTGACATTTACAGTCGGAGCCAAGTGGCAGCAGCTGGCCTTTACGCAAGACCTGGAGGGACAGCCCTGTCCCAGCTGCTGCGGCTGAGGCATTACTTCATCTCCAGGGCCCTGTGCTCAGCAACCAAACCCTCACACATCCGGTCTTGTCTGGGGTGAGGTCCGAGCCACGGGCTCCTGGTCATGTGGGACCCTGTGCTCCAGTTGCTGGGGTCTTGCGATTAGAGTGGCTCTGCCTGCAGCCAGCCTGGAGGTCTGAGTGCCGGGGGCAGCAGGGGGCACCAGTGGTAGTGACCACAGTATCTTCAGCTGCCTTTGCTTCTTTCTTTGTTTCTGTAACCTGAAATAATCTATGTCCCTACCTATCATCTATCCAGCCAGCCAGCCACCCATGTGCCCATCGATCTTTCTGAGTATAACTACACAGAAAAGTACTGTAGTGAGCAGTGCTTTAAGTTCAGACTATTGCTTTATGCTTACAGCTAGGACAATGAGCAGGGCCTTGGGGAAGTTAGGATCAAAGACTTCGGTTCTTCTCTTTACGTCTATATTTCGGACATCTTCTTTGAGAACTCTGCACTGTGCGTTGCTCATCACGACAGCCACAAAGACTTTCTTTTGGGAGCAGGTTGGAGACAAAGCACAGGACAAAGCATTCCCCCCTGCCTGCGTGCAGTCTCTCCAATCAGGATCTCACCTTAGGGTGTCCTGGGGCAGCCTCCAGCACCAGACACCTGGCTTCCCAGGCTCTCCTTGGCTGCGACAGCTCGTGGCGCTGCCTCTTCCGATCGGCACGAGAGTGCCCGGCTCCTGCCAGGTGTCTTGCCGAGTTCCTTGGGACTGGGCTTCGTTGGTGCGCGTCCACGGTTGGATGGCTGCCACAGGACTGCAAGTCATCTTTAGTCCTGTCACCAAGGGTGCACACCACTAATGTGACACGACCTTGGCCACCCGCCGGAGGCTGTGTTCAGGACACCGTGGGCTCCGAGACCAGACCTCAGGTGAACAAAGAGCGTCTGGTAATGGTGGAGGAAGCTCCAGCTAAGGATCAAGTTTTCTTAAAAACAGGGGGTTGTGCTGGCTCATCAGCCTTGGCCAATGCGCCGCACTCATGTGAAGTGAGCGTCTCAAGGAAGCGGGGTCGGCAGGAGGAGCCCCGGGTCATCTTCGCAGTTCCCGTGCAGCCTGGAACTGTGCAGAAGACAGGGCGCAGCGCTGGCGGGGCAGGCAAGCGGGCCTGTCATTCACAGGACTGCAGGGAGCACCAAACATGCCCCGGGCCCAGACATGGACTTCCTGCGGGCTTGGAGATGTGGACGCAGAAGGGAGGTGCATGCGAGCTGAGCCTGACTTGCGGGACAGGTAGCCGACCTGCTTCTCCCAGAGAGCACTTTACTTTCGCTTTTAGCTTTTCCTCCCTTTGTTCAACTCAAGTCTCTCTGCAGAGCCCTCACCCCTTCAGCCCTCAGTTTCCAGATGAAGTCCTGTCGCTGCTCTCAGCTCATCTCATCCAGTTCTTGGGGCAAGCAGGGCCCGGGATGCTTGTCATCCTCAAGCCAGGTCTAAAGGAGCTACCCAATAACTAGACCTTGGAAGTTTTAGAAGAGTATAAATAAGTAAATGCAACTACAAAGAAAAATAAATCCCCCTGCTTCATTTATTTAGCTTGTTCACTGATACTTTTCCAGGCTCTGCTTTGGTTTTTTTTCTGGCATTTAACAAAGCTGGAGTCAGATATGGCTTTGACAACTTGTTTTTCTCAATTCAGTGCCCTGTGCTTAAGATTCTGTGCTCTTCGTTTTGTTTCACTATTTTTTGAGACAGATACTGTGTAGTTCAGACTGGCAGGGAACTCACTATGCAGCCCAGACTGGCCCTAGATTCACGTCAGGCCTCCTACCTCAGGCTCCCAAGTGCCGGGGTCACAGACGCGAACCTCCGGGCCCTGTTCTGCCACGTTCTTATACATACTGACCCCTTCTGTCCTGTTGGTAAATAACATTCCACTGTGCGAATTCTGCCTGTTGATCTACCAAAGAATGACTTGGAGAAGAAAAAGGGTATGTTCAGGTCTGGACATCTGTGCACATTTGAGGGAAGATTCTTGTGTCCACGCAGCAGTGCCAAGGCTGTGTGGGAACATGGTAAACCTTCCAGTACAGCCTTGGAGTCCTGCTCCCACTGGCTGAGAACGTGGGTCCTGGGGCCACGCATTGGAGTGCAAGGACATCCCACTGTGCCTCCTAGGACAGCCCAGTGTCACACTGCATGGACTGCCTTGCGCAAGAGTGGAGAGGAGCTCTAGATGCACTTGGGTGACTGAGTGCAGGCTGCACACAGGGGAAGCCCCGGCCCCGATGTTGTGGCTCCAGCAATAGGTTGTGGCCTGGATGGGAAAGGAAGTGGCCCTGCTTGGGGAAGAGTTCTGATCTTTGCTGTATCGGTCCTCAGTCCTTCAGGTCTCCAGTGTAGGTGCTTTGGCTTTCTGACATGGACCCCTTGGCTCTCTGACTTCAACTCCCACCAGGCTTTGCGGTAAGACCAGACCTCGAGCTTCCCACTGGACCCTACCCCCAACTCCATGGGCATCCATGACGAATCCAAAGTGAATGCTTCACAGGAGCTGCCCCTTAGGGGGCTCTACCTGGCACACAGACATTTGCTGAGTGATTGCCAAGTAGATGGTTTTCCTTTTCTAGGTAGCAGCCTGTGTCACCCGGTTCAGCCTGTTTAGTGGGGCTTCTCTGCGCCCTTGGCCCAGCTGCCTGGCTTCTTCCTCATGGATCTGCCACCCACTCAGCCAGTTCACAGGGCTAATTCCCTTGTCTGCATCCCTGCTGCTCTGATGGATGTCACCCGCTCAAATGTCAAGACTGCTTGCTGCTCACACGACATGCAGCTCTCTCAAGCTTACCAATGAGTGTTTGCTGGGTACTCTGATCAGTGAAAGAGTAAAGGCCTCGTACCATGGGCATGTTCAAATTTTCCTTTGGCACATATTTCAAAACGTGTGCTTTACATGTGCCTGGGCACTTGAACTCTGAGGATTTAGGTGCATTGCACGCATGCAGTTTGGGGACAGATGAGGGCACCCAGCATCCTGAGCTTGTACAGACCCTTGGGTGCCCCGCCATTGCCTTCTTCTCCACTGGTGATGAGTGCACTGTAATGGAACAGTGTGGTGCTAAACGTGCAGCCCCGCTCTGGGTCCTGGTGTGACTGCAGTCAGCACAACGCCTCGCGCTGCCCGCAAATTCTCTATTGAAGCAGGTGGCACCACAGCTACCAGACGCCTTTCTAAGTCTCATTACAACTTGCAAAAGGACTCTGTCAAGCAAAGTCAGCAATCCCAGGGGTCTCCTGGGAGTGGTAGAATTTAGGTTCAGTGTGTTAGTAATGGAAGTCTTCAATGCAGAATGGCACATTGTCTAAGTTTTAAAGGCAAACGGGTTGCACATTCTTCATGCATCACGTGAAATGTGGAAGGAATGCTTAACCCCTCACATGCTGCTGGCGCCTGGGCCACAGCGGGGGTGAGGGGAGCTTCTGGGCCACAGCAGGGGCGAGGGAGTGCCGGGGTGAGCAAAAGGAAGCAAGTGAAAGCCATCGTCTTAGGCCTCTTGCAGTTCCCTGTGGTGAATGGGGAGGTGAACATTTCCTGCTATAGTAAGACTGATCAGGCACAGGGGAAGAGGATACCGAGCCCCCCAGAATGTGTCAACTGTGGCAGTCACATCCGCTCCTCACCCAAGTCACAGGACCCAAGTCCTGAAGGTCTCAGACTCACATAGACACAGAAAGCAACAGCAGAGGCTGGTCACGGATGCGAGTCGGGTCCTATGTCATGCATGTTACCCAATGCGTTGGAAACTAGATGAGCGTGTGGAGAGCTATCCAGTGCTTGACCCCTGACAAAGTCCCATGGAACCTGGAGAATCTGAAAAGCAGAGCGTCATGTGGATGTGTCCCCACAGCCTCCTGGGGATTGTTAGGCTTATGATATACATGAAAGAGAGCAGACAATTAATCACCCAGGGTTTTGGCATAACTCAAGTGCATAAGTTCTTACAGAGGTTGACTCCTGTCTCCTACCTTGTAACCCTGCAGAGAACAAGAAGCCTAAGCCAAGAACATCCAACAATAAGGAGGAAGCTTAGAGTCAAGATCCTGAGGCAGTGAGCAAGGGTCCTGAGGTTGAGAGTGTCGGTGGGGCAGACATAGTCAGAGCAGGAAGAACAATGGGTGGCTCAGCTCCCATGACTGCTCCTGGTTTACGCTGCCTCCTCACAGTAACCAAAATTGCTTCTTGCCTCTAGATGAAAAGCACATTCGTTGATCTTTGCATAGAGACAGTTGGTGTAACTGCTCATGTAGAAGGCTACTGATTGTGCCCTGGGTTGGAGAGACATGTTCCTCTCTCCCAAGCCACCATGCTCTCTGCATCCTCTCCTTCAGCCCCGCTCTCCTCTCTGTTCAGGCTGTTGCTCCCTGGAAGCTGCGGCTGGACTCGGCAAGCTCGGATGCACCAAGAACTGGAGCTGTGGAATCTGCTTGGAGAGAACGTAGAACGGAAAGCAGAAGAGAGCCAAAGAAAGCGCCAAGAAATTTGCCACCCTTCTTGATTAGCACCCACGCAGGTAAACATTTCAAAGGCAGACAGATCAAAAGCTGGAAATAGAGAAGAGACTTTGACCTTGAGCACTGGTGCTGTGGGGTGAGGAGAGCAATCTACTGTGTTTGAAGTAAGATAAAAATAATTTCGTATAAATGCACTCTCAGAATTAGTTCTGAGGCCACTGAGCTATTAAAGGTATCATCTTTGAAGAAAGTAACTGAGTCTGTCTTCAGATCGGCCAGCCTACTTTGGACCCAAGTGCTTGTGCAGAAGGCAGTGTGTCAAGGCAGTATTTTAGTGGAGATTCCAAGAGCACAAAAACCCAGCAAATCACATTTATGGTTCCCATGGCAATGGGGGCCGTGTCACACTGTAGAGCACAGTAATCATGGCGGTGAACACTAGTTCCACTTGGAACAAATTTGGGGCTGAAACTATTTTCTATAGCTTGCAATGATTTTCAGGAACGTTCTCACTTGGGACTCTAACTCTTAAATTTTGTCTCTATTGTTTACAAATCATACTGAAAGTCTGAGGAAAAATAGTTGAAAAACCCTAGTGGAAGGAAAGCCTAAAACTTAGCTTGCTTTTGCAGTGTCTCCTGCTGGTGCAGCAGAAGAGCAACCGGCTGGCTCACCCAGAGCAAGGATTTATTTCTGTTTTTTAAAAAGAATTTTATGGAGAAAGAAGTAACAATGAGACAGTTTCAAAGCGTGGTAGTAGGACAGTTACAATAATCACTACATTTCGTGTTGTTGCCTTTATAAGTAGTTATTCATAGTACAAGACACAGATGTAATATCTTTTCTAAATACTATTAGTTCAAAACTTTCTTCTCATTGAACTAAGAGAAAGTAGCTATGCTAACTATTTTGTATATACAGATGTATTTCACTACAAAATGGTCCATTTATATCCCCTTTTTTTGTTCATTTTTATCAGAGATGGGTATTCCATTGCCATGCATATATTGTAGGTGCATGAATTCATCAAAAAATCCAATATAGCCCAGTAGTCTATAATGGTAGTGCATCATCTGCGTGACTGGTAATTGTCAGACGTTGTTGACTTGAACCTTTTACAGTTCAACATATTATTATGGCTTTACTTTTTATACCTTGTTTTTCTATTTTTCTGCTAGATGTTTAAGACCAAGATAAAGCAAGACCTATACAACAAAGAATTTAACTTTTGCAATTCAATGAAAATGCAAGCACAATTTATTAGAATTTATGGGATACAATGAAAGCAGTTATTAGAGGGAAATATGTAGCAGAACAGGAACAAATAAATATCCTAATGCTGCAACTCAAATGTAAAAAAGGAAGAGCAAGCCAAACCCAAAGCCCAAAGAAGAGAGGAAGTTATAAAAATTAGAGCAAAAATTAATTCAATTGAGATGAAGAAAACAATTCAAATAATTAATGAATCAAAAAGCTGCTTATTTGAAAGATTAAGTAAAATTGATAAGCCCCTAGCTAACCTCATCAAAAAGAGGAAAGAAAAAACTCAAATACAAGCAATAAGCAATGAAAAGGGTGACATTACCACAGACCCAGTGGAAATTCAGAAGATCATCAATAGCTCTTTCTGTTTTGAAAGCTGAGAAGCTCAGTGTCAAGGCCCAGGGCCCTGGTGGGAGCTTTTCTGCCCTGTCACTCCAATGCAGCTGGCAGAGGCATGAGGGACCAGAGAGGGAGAGAAGGCTGAGAGGCATTGGGCTTTGTACCTTCATAGGAGGCCCCAGGGCCTGACCATGCCCACGCTGGATGTTACCCAAATGGTGAGAGGTGGCCCAGCACGGTGACCCTGAGAGACAAGTTCCCTGCGTGTGAACTGCGGGCACGATCAGTCCACAGCAGCCTCTCCTTGCATGTATGAACTATACGCAAGATTGTGTCTACTCCTTCTCCACGTAGAGCATGGACGTTGTAAAGTGGTTACAAAGCTCTCCTGGCAGAGTTCTTATGTGGTAAGAAATGCATACTCACAGCCTCTGCATGCAGAGCCGGAGGTGCAGCAGTGAGTCTGCACAACTTCACTGAGCTGAGGAACAACCGAACTTCATGCTAACAGCCTGAGGTTAGGAGCCCTGGGTGAGCTCCAGGAGTATCCTGATTTCTGGAGGAGCTGGCTCTCGCCCTTGCGCAGGAGGCCCTGGCAGCGACAGCCAGTTCCTGTGGTCAGACCTGGACTTGGTTCGTCTCTACCCCATCTATTCCTCACCAAAAGAGCGTCAGAAGTGTGTGGATGTCTGCCTTTCTGCAGGGATCCTGGGTACCCAGCCCCAGCCCCAGGGGTGCAGCTCAGCTACTGCTGACACATCCTGTCCCCCGGCTCTGCAGTACTCCAGCCACGAGCAAGCTGTGCCATGTCCTCTGAGGAAGGAGGTCAGCCTTCGGACAGGGCCTGGAGTCCAAGTCGTGTGTCCTGGAGGGAGAGTCCCCAGCTTGGCACTAAACACTACCGGGTGCAGCGGGGCTGCCTGGAAGTGCAGGCTGAGTGCCCAGCCAGCAGCAGGGACACTGGAGGACACGGAGAGACGGGGGAAGACAGGCCACTCACCGCACAGCGTTCTGAAGCCTCATCTCCCTGAGACCTTCCCCCATGGACAATGCACCGCTTATGCTTATGTCTGTTTAGGGACAGTTTTCTGTGGCTATCGAGGACATCTTTCTGACACCACAAGTCACTATACTCTGGGTTTTAATGCTCTTGTTCAGTCAACAACTAAGAATGCTTCACCCACTAGCAGATCTGCATAAGATGCCAAGTACAGGAAAACACAGCACAGATGTGAGACAGAACATGATGTCCACATGTATACCTCCACATCCATGGGCGTGCTGGGACTGCGGCACCTGCCAGCAAGAGGACCTTTGCGTTTGAAGGAGTGAAGCCAGCTGGTGACGCCCCACGCTCCACTGATATAAGCCCAGGTGCCGGCGCTGCACTTGGCTGTGTTGGGCTTGCTTCCCATTCGGGCTCGCCCTCAATGCAGCTGCCACGACTCTCCTGGAGAAGTGTTCCCCCTCCTGGTGGAAGCCAGCTCTGAGCCAGTGGCTGCACTCTCAGTCTGCGGCTGCCTTAAGAGAAGCGCTGTGCTGGTTTCTGAAGCAGCTGCTCTTGTGCACCTCCTCCACCGCAGAGGAGAGGTCCAGCTACTCTTGTTTGTCCACGCTTGGAGCTCTCAGTATTTTACACTTTTGCAGTCTAATGAATATATAGAAGTGTCAGACCGCGGTGTATGTTTGCATTTCCCGAATCTTTATTGATATCAAACTTACATTTATGAGCTTATTTAATATGCACTTTGAATATTCAAGGTTTTGGAGATTTTTTTAAATAATTCAGTTGGAAAGATGCTCTGTAAACCCTCCACACAAGTCCCTTATGAAATACTTTGCAAATATTTTTCCCAGTCTGTAATTTTTCTTTCACTTTTTTAAAAACATGGAGTCTTTCAGAGTCTGCTTTGAAATTTGGCAGAAGTGATTTTACTTTTTCTAATGATTTTCACTTTTTGCCTATGCAGTTTTATTCATCCCAGAGCTAGTAAGGCTTGCGTGTCTCCTTCTAGGCTTATAGCAGAAGAGCTTACGTTTATGTGCACGGCCCCTCTCCCATTGCCCTCTGCATGCAATGCAAGGGTGAAATCAGTGCCTGATGCTTGATCTGTGTGAAAACACTTCCGGTGTCCAGTGGGATGACACTGCTTCTCGCGGCTCCCCTTGCGCCCATCCTGAGGACTGTTGGGGCTGGGCAGCCTCGCTCTGGCTCCGGGCTCTGCTGTGCCTTAGCCCCGCCCCTGGCGAGCCCCCTCTGGCCTCCACGGTGTGACGTGGCAGTGTTGGGGCACCTCCTTGTCCTTCACTCAAGATGGCTTTGTGTATTTGAACTTTTTCATGTTAACTTTAGGTTTAATGTGATAATTTCTAAATGACTTTTCTATGATTTTGAGTAGAACTGTGTTTAGGATTCAATTTGGAGGAACAAGTTTTGACAGTGTTCCTCCTTCCAAAATACAAAAATTGTGTGTTGGCCTGTTTGCCCCAGTCTTCAAACATTTCTCTCATTAGTGTTTTATAATTTTCAATGGGTCTGTGTGGTGTTTATCCTTAAATATTTGATTATTTTTAATTATAAATTTGTTTTGAATTCCAGTTTCTGATCATGAGTTGCTGGAGCCTAGACGACCACTGCTTTCTTTGCCTTTTGCTTTGGCACACTGTCTTGTTTGCTTTTAAATCCAAGCGGAGTCATTGTTCTCTTACATATTCAATATAAATCAGATTTATCCCCAACTACTTTACTCTCTTCATGGATCAGAAAATTCCCATGTAGGATCTTTACTGTGGTTAAAGTATAGTTTCTAATAAGACTCTATTGTGGTTAACTCAATATCTATTTGGCCAAAAAATCTTCATTGAGTCAGTTTGTAAGACCTGTTGAATCAGTTTGTAATGATCTTAAAGTGGTCATAAAATTCAAGAACTTTCTTTTACTAATAAAGCTCTATAATGGTGTTCATATATCACACACCAAATTTTACAAAGTAGTTCTGTGCAATTTGAAGGACAGTAATAAAATAAATGCATGACATTGTTACCTGAGGAAGAAAATAAAGCACCGCCGCTCCTTGGCAGTCCTGTGGACCTGTCTCTGCATCGGACACCTCTTAGCAAATGCACCTGAAAGCTAAGGCCTTGAAAGCAGGAACAGTCGATGGATCTGCAGCATCACGGCCAGCGTGTAGGTCCATGTGCCAGGCTGCATCGTACAGAGCTGCCAGGCCTCACTGGAGGGCAGGAAAGCCCAGCCCCATGGATGACACTGGGCATCAGGTCATCAGGGGCTCGGGCCCCCTGAGCCGCACAACTTCTCCAGAGACCCTCTTGGCCAGTCTGGCTCACCAACAGGTTCAAGTCCCAGGTTCAGAGAAAGCACAGCCTCGCACTCTCCTCCCTGTTCCCAGCCCTGCCCAGTCTACTGCATTTGACAGAACCCTGTGTCCACCCCAGCGTCCTGTGACACATGTCCACACTGAGGTTCAAACGTGGAAATGCAGACTCCTCACAGGGCTCAGAGCCCTCACCAGGCTGCAAGTGGCAAGAGTTTCTCATTCGTAAGTGAGAGTACAGTCATACACATTTGGTGCACTTCGAACGTCGTTTATATGAAATTATGTGCAGGGCTTTATAATTTTTAACTTGCATAATATTTCTAATATGATAGTTGTTTTCTTTATGTCGCCTTTATTTTTATACTTCATTCAATTTTGTAGGTATACTCATTTATCTTTTTTATTACTTTTTTCTTTTCTTTTTTAATTATTTATTCATTTTAATGAGAAAAAAGATAAAAAAGCAGTGAAACAGTTTCAAAACTGGTTAACCAGACAGTTATAGTAATTAATACATTGCATATTGTTGTCTTATAGTAGTTATTCAGAGGACTAGATACAGGCATGTTGTCTAAACACTATTACTGCAAACCTTTCTTCTCAATGAACTAAGAGAAAGTAGCTGTATATCTATCCTAACTAATCGATAGATAGTCAGATATCTGAGGATCAATGGAATAGATTGGAAGATGCAAATTAACAAATGTACCTGAAAACTAAGTTAAGTTAACACCTACAAGCAAAACTAAGATGCAGCTGCAAGCACTCTCTTTTTTTTTTTTTTTTTTTTTTTTTGATGGACATTTTAGTTATTTCTGGTTTATTATATTATTATATTTCTACTTTTATTTATGATCCTTTTGGATGAGTTTTAAAGAAAGAAGCTTGAATTTATCAAGCCTTTCACTCACCGTCCGCACCGTGTCTCCTCCGCGGCGCCCTTTGATGCGCGGGAGCCTCGGGGGCGCGCCCCGTCCCGCAGCCTCGCCGAGACCTGGACAGACCGCGCTGCGCGTCCTGGTGAGGCTGGGGCGCCACCGCTTCTTGGGGCCTGCGTGCGCTCCTCGACGCCGCTCCCTTTCCCACTACAAGCGCGGGTTTCGCTCAGCTCTAGCCGACAAGGCTCTGGTCGCTTCACTCGTCGGGCTCGGCTCTCCCAAGAGTTCCTCTGCCTTCCTGGCCCGCCGCCTCCTGTTCCTTAGCGCTTCGGTGTGTGGCTAAGGCGTTTCTTCTAGCGCCTGCGGGGTCGCTGTGCTTGCGTGTGTGCTAAGCGGCACGGCCTTTCCTTGCTGCTCTCCGCGTGACACAGTGCTGCCCATGTGCAGAGCCTTTGCGTGGCGCTAGGGACCCGAAGGGACCTGGAGGGGAGCGGGCGCCGTTGCAGAGCTGCCGCCCCGGGGGTTACTGATCACCACTATGCCGTGCATTGTAAAGCTGGAGAAAACGATTTTGAGCTAAAGAAGTGCTAGACGTTTGTGGTGATAGGTACTTTTGGTACAATTCAAATAATACACAACATATACCTGGATGAAACACCACAGGGAACCCAATTAGTTTATGCAATTTGTAAATTCGTGTTATCAGTCAAAAAAGAAATTTAATTTTAAAAGATTTAAAAAATTCAAGAAAATTAATTCTCCATCAAGGGAGCTAGCACCTTATCTCAAATTTTATTTAGACACAGACTACCTCAGGGAGCAATTGACTGTGTCCATTTAAGTATAGCAGTGAGTAAATACATAGGACTTCTGGGTCCTGTCTCGTAATTCCAAGGGCAGAGCTCCTAGCATTGCGGCTGTTTCTTTCTCTACTTGGTGGGTTGTTTGAGTGTGCATGTGACAGAACAACGTGTCACCCTCCCTGGTCTCTATGTCCCTATCCAGGACATGGTGCCCCAGCTCAGGGCAGGCTGTGACCAGACACGTGTAAATTCCAAGTTCTCCAGGAGGTGTCAGCGCGAGAGCAGCAGTCCTGAGGTGGGTGCGCCCCTCTTGACCTCTGGGGGGCGTCCAGCAGCCTTCCTGCCTGGGCCTCATTTGCAGGTTGTTACAGGCAGCCTTTCGGTGGGGTCACAGTGCAGGGTCTGCAGGGAAGTCGGTGCGTCAGGTCTGCGTGTCCAGGGAGCCAGCGCTTGAGCTGAGGGCACTATCCTGTTCCCCTGTGAGGCTTAGGGCCACCTATGGGACAGGATTGACCTCACCCTGCAGGAGGGAAGGAGGCTGGAGCCCAGGGAGCTGGGACAGAGGCTGGGGAGGGAGGACAGGATGTGCTTTCCTCCAGCTCATCTAGGCCCAGCCCTTGCCTGCAGACCAGGGGGCTGCAAGCCCGGAGAGTGCGACAGTCTGAGTCTTTGCAAGACAGCGTGAGTGTCCCACTGTGCTGCTTACGTCCATGTTGCTCTGTCATGTGTTCTGTCTCCTAATACTGAGAGCTGCTATGAATTCAACTCTTAAAGGAGACAGCCCAGCCAGGAAAATTGTCCCGTATCTATGCCCCACACCCAGATGCCCAAATGTGGCCCTGTAAGCTCCACAGAGAACGCCTGGGGATCTCTCTCCTTCCTCGATGGCGAACAGCCGGAGGTCGGACACTCTGTGGCTACCCCTCTCCAAACGCAGCCAGGACAGGTCGCTAGAACCCAGGCAGACAAAGCCTAACATTAGTGAGTAAAAGAGCAACCGTTCTATGATAAAGCCACATTTGATCACTTATCTTATTAATGAAAACTTAAAAACATCTAGAAAAGTTAACTTCTGGTAGCTTTATTTCTGTGAGCAGGCCTCTCGAGGAGTTGCGAGTTGTTGCTGATTCAGTATAGCTTGACACCCAGTTTCCTTCACCCTGATAAGGGTGAGAGGGAGCTAGGATTCTTCAAGAGATGCCTGGCCAGTGCTGCTTTCAGTGACGTCCTTGTCTTGTCTTTTCTGAGGTAGTGTGGTGTGGTGACATCTCAGGGCAGCTGAGGTCAGTTACTGGCTAAAAAGAACTTGCCACAGCTGTCCCCATGGGGGTCGTGCACCTGTCCCAGTTGTGGAAATGCCTCCAAGGCAGCGGGTGCCTGCAAAGCGCTATGCCGTCTATTTTGAAAAGGCAAGGGTGGAGGTTGCTCTGCATCTTTCTGTGACAGTGACAAGTGGACTCAACCACTGGCCCCAGGTTTTCAGTAGCTGTGAGCCAGATAGCTCCTAGCTCCAAGCTCCACTCCATTTCTGTACAATAAACTTGCTAGAATTAATTTACAGGCCAACGGCTCCGCCACCTACAGTGACAGTTCTGTCTCAAGTCCTGTGAGGAGAAGGACAGAGCCTTGCCCTGCTGCAGGCCTTTTCTGTTTTCTGTCCCCAGCCAGCCTGTGTGACGTGCTCAGCATCTGGGAGGTGCCCTCTGCTGCCTCCCGCCCTGGGCCTGCCCCCAAGCTCTCCTCAGAACCCCACAGATCTGTAGGGTTTTGATGCAGGCTGCGGTCTGGACAGAGCCGGGTTAGCTCCGGCAGGGCTGGGACACTTCTGTCCACAAAAGTCAGATCATACTAGTCCACATTTGCCACATAACCATCACAGTCACCGTGTGCAGTTGGCAGGCATGCCTCATGCCTATTATTTCTTTCTGTCCCCCGCTGTACCCCACTCTCCTTCTGTCCGCAGAGGCTCTACCTCTCTCCTTCCTGTTCTCTTTCCTTTTGCTCTTTCTTGTCTTATACCCGGAGACATCTAAGCTTGGATCTGTATCAAGACACTTAGCAGGGCCTGGAGTCGCTAAGGGGAGGCGTGTCCTGGGACCCGTGGGGACATCTGAGCTGGAAGGAGCTGGAGAGAGCCGAGGGCAGGACGGCTGTGCAGAGCCATCACCTGCCTGGCCAGCTGTCCTCCGGGGTCCTCTCCCATCACCTCCACTCAGGGAGACTGTAGCCGCCTTCCATCTACTGCTCCCTACGAGAGCAAAGAGCATGGCCAGCTGAGCCTCCAAACGTGACTGCTTCCCGTGAAGCTGTTCCTGCCTCTTCCGAAAGGTGAGACTTAGACATGTGGCACTTTGCTGTCATGTGGAGGGCACACAGAGAGCTGCCAAGGGGTAGTAACCTCATCAGCTGTGTCCTGTCACAAGGCCTGAGGCTCCTGGGCTTTGGCAAGAGATTTTCTCTGACAGCAATGAAGCCAAGTGTTAAATATTCTACTTTCTCATAATGAAATGCATGATGGACGTCTTTTGCTGTCTGGCAGTTGCCAGAAACTTCATCCTGGCTTCATCAGAAATTCTTTTATTGACAGACAAAATTAGAGAAGAGCCCCCCTTGCTGGCTGACATCTAAGTATAAGTGGGAGGCTCCCTAACATGGCTGTTGGCATCAGAGGCAGCGCGCAGGACTACTTTATATCCAGAGGAGGACGCTGCTGACAAGCCAGCCACGGTATTAGTGGCCCCTAGCTGTCACCTGTGTCAGGGCGTTGGCCCAACCCATGGATGGTGCAATTGTCCCAAGCCTGGTGTTGCTGGGATGAGCTGAGCCTTCAAGAGGGGGCCCCAGGAGGTGTCTGCCTGTTTGGGGGGTGTGGCTGAGAGTGGGGGACCCTTCTCTCCGTGCTGACTCATGTGGCAGGAGGTGACTTCTCCCTTACACACCGCATGTGATACCCCCTGCCTGTGCACAGAGCCACAGAGCTGGAGGGGAGGGGGGCGACTAAGCCCTCTGGAACTGTGAGGCAAAATGATGGACAGACAGACAGCAGGCAGACAGCTGACGGAGGCATTTCTGCCTGCATGGGCAGAAATGGTGTTAGAGAGAGCAAAGGGAAGCCTGGGTCCTGCTGACACGCAGGGTGTGGGTGACTGCAGTGTGGCTGTGGCTGTGGGCCAGCCACGCACGTGTGGCTGGCTGCTGACCGTGTATGAACATCAGTGTGCACAGTGCACAGCAGGAGGAAGCACTGGCGTGATGCTGAATCAGAGCTGGCCCCAGAGCTTTAGGGGTGTGCCCCAGGATGCTCCTGCTGTCTCCTTGATGTGTCCTCGGAAGTCCAACAGGAGCACTGGGCCCCCACCTCCCTGCTGAGGCGGGGAGACTTGACCAAGGGCAGAGGGGCTGTCGTGCGGCTGGAGGGCCTCAGCAAGGGCACTGACTGAGCCCCGCAGTGCTGACTGCGAGCCACACTGGACATCCACGCCTGGAGTGTGAGTGTCCACAGAGCATCAGGTGGAGGGGCCATGGGGGTGGGCCCGTTGCCAGTGTTGAACCAGGACAACCCTGGGCAGCCGATCCTGCTGACTTGGAAATTCTTACTGGTGCCACACAGAGAGGACTTACAGGGAGCTTGAGGCACAAGTTCGGGGCTGTGGACACAAACTGAGGAGCTTCTGGTACATAACAGGCAGGAAACTGGGGAAGCATCTTAAACAAGGGCTGTGTGAGGAGGAGAGGGGCCTGGAATGCTAGCCTTGAAGTGCAGATGCGTGGAGAGGAGGACTGCAGGCATGGACTGAGCCCCCAGAGCGAGCAACAGAGGGCCCATCCAGAGGACACAGGTGCACAGAGCTGCCCGATCAGAGAGGTGGGATCGGAAGCCAGGTGGTCACTTGACGTGAGTGTGAAGAGCTGTGCTTGGGTGCAGCCAGTGCACGGCCATGCTTGAGAAGCAGCAGAGGGTCTCGAGGAGAGCCAGCAGGCAGAGTCCACCTTGGGTGCAGGGCCCTGGGCTGCATCTGCCAACATGGACGAGTGGCTGAGCAGATCTCTGCTCAGGTTAACGCAGGGCCTGGGGAGCTGGGGGTGAGCACATGCTCTAGAGCCCTCAGAAGAGGTGCTGGATTGCCACATCTGAGGATCAGACCCAGGGCAGAGCACAGCGGACACCGCTGGGAGGAGACATTTAAGACACAAAGCTCAAAAGGCACTAGGAGCCCAGCCCAGCCACTAGCAAATGTGAGCTTGAAGCACAGAAACCAGCAAGACGAGAAGGAGCAGGTGGAACTCCACTGAAACGTGCTCTGGTGGGGCTGTGTTTACCATCTCTGGGCCACATATGTGGTTGTAGCTTCTTTGCATGACTGCTCCACAAGGAAACCCACAGCTCTTGGGGTCGCAGCCCTAATGGGAAGTCCTATGCTCGCTGCAGAAACTGGACATGTGCCAGCTGCAGCCAAGGGCAGACACAGAGGCCCCGCCAACAGAATCTGCCTTAGCCTGGCCTCCTCCATCGGCCCCTGAATTGGGCTGCTTGGTGCCCTACCCTCTTACCTTGTAAGGTCTTAACAAGGATTGATTTTGTCTTTGAGGGAAGTTCGTTCCTGGCTTTCACTGAATCCTTGGGAGGAAGTTGACTGGAGAGAAGGAGAGCCACACTCTGCTGCTTCGTGGGCTGTGAGCCCTGGGGTAGACGCTGGTGGACCATGGAGAAGCAGAGCCATGAGTTAAGTCGGCCCGGGTTGACGTCGACTGCAGTGACTTCACCAATACGGAAGGGAAGGAGGACTGTGTCGTCATTTTCCTGCATTGCTGTTTGGCTGTCAGATCACCCCGTGGAATTCACTGAGGTTCAGAAAGAAACCACGAGGCAGAGACAGCATCTGTCAGAGAAGATCGAATGCTCCATAACTCAGAATAAACAGAAGTATCTAGCTGTTAAGAAAAGAATCTTGAATTATTTATTTCATACACAGAGCTTTTCAATTATAGCCCCACTTTTCCCTGGTCTGGCACCTGTTCTGTCATAGTTGCTATCTATCTTGTGTCACCTTCCTCCCCTCTTGTTCTTCCTGACTTGAGCATTTCTTCCTGCTTTTTCGTGTCATGTCTGCCTTCCACTGCCTTCCCAGTGTAGTGTCTCTACCTTAAGCCTTTGGTTACTGTGGCACAAGTCCAAGGCGCTTCCTTGCTTACACGCAAACTCCCGACAGCATTAATGCTACCTGTGCTACTGTGACCCTGACAGGGACTTGCATACCTTTGTTCCCTTGAGAATCTACCCAGCGCTCTCAGTATTGAGACTCTTCATTTCTTGTGATGAAAACCAGACTCCCAGGTGTGAGGCCTGGTTGTGTCGGCCTGTGTAATGGCGTGCCGCGGTTCTGGGTGTGGCTGCAGGCATTTGCTAGACAGAAGGCCCGTACTGTGGGGTAGCAATGGGCCTGTCACCTGAATGAAATAAAATGGAAATGAAGCAGGAGGCCGGGCTTCCGGGCCTTGGGAGGGGCTCTAGACCTCACCTTCTGAATGGAATAAAATGGAAATGAAGAAGGAGGCCGGGCTTCCGGTCCTTGGAGGGGCTCTAGACCTCACCTCCAACTTGGCTATGGTCTCCTGGCTTCCAGGGAAGCCCCTCAGCCTTCAGAGACACTCGCATGGGATTCCACTGTGGGCTTCATGCTCTGCTCTTTGACTGGACCCTTGGCCCTCTGTCAGACCTGACCTGTGGGCTGCCATTGTAAGCCTCCCTTGTACATCCTTACATATCTGTGCGTCTTGCATTAAACCCAGTTCTCTACCAAACACTGCCTGATTTGGCTTGCAATTCCTGCCTAAGTTATTCTTCGCTCATGGCTGGAACAAAATACCTGACACCCATAGTGAAGGAAGAACAGATTTATTTAGCTCACAGTTAGTGGAGGTTTCAGTCCATACTTGGCTGGCTCTAAGGTAGCCTGGCACGTGGCAAAGGGCAGCAGTTCATGGTGGCAGAAAATAGCACAGCAAAGGGAAGGGCAGCAGCTGCCTCTCTCCCTCCCTCCCTCCTGTGCTGACTGAGATCACGGGAGCTCTGGGGCGGTGCCAAGCATCCTTCCTCAGCTCCCTTTTATATCCTTTAAGTGCTAAGTCACTCTAGGGAGAGCCCTCCATGCCCCAGGGCAGGATCTTCCTGCCCTAGGGTGTGGAATTGCTGAGCTAATTCAGTTAAGCTTTTAACTCTTCAGGTTGACACAATGTATCCACCGCCACTACACTGGCCACAGATTGCTTTATTTTGTGTGGTCCACACAAGAAAGATTAAAATCACATCGAAGGTAAGAAAATGAATTCTGGAAGAACAGGAAGAACTCAAAGCAAGGCAGAAAGAGCAGATTGTTGAAGTAGGGAGTGTACACTGAAATTTCAGGCTTTGTTTTCCAAGGGTTTTGGGGTAAGAAGCCACTCCTCATTCCTCCTCCTGTGCAAGTGCAGCCTCTGTGGCATGCTCTGCTTTCCACGTATTTTATGATTTCTCTCTCTCTCTCTCTCTCTCTCTCTCTCTCTCTCTCTCTCTCTCTCTCTCTCTCTCTCTCTGCCTCTCTCTCTCTGTGTCTCGCTCTCCATCATGCTCCCAGCTTTCTCCTAATTCCTTCACCTTAAAGGAAGCACTTCTGTGCTCCTTTCCCATTCAGTTTCTCCTTGGTTCAAGGGTCAGGGGGGCAGAATTGTGAGATTCTTGGTAAGAATCTAATTTGTAGGGTAGAAACATGAGGGAAACAAAAAATTATGAAAAGGAAAACACTGGCATCTGGAAAGTAACTTAGAAGTTCTGGCATCCATCTGGTGGCAGTCCTACAAAGGGTGATGAGATACCTGCAGAAGGTGGATCACTAGGGAAATGGGTTAGAAGGAACTGCGCAGCTGGGGGAAGCCGTTCTGCCTGTAGAGTGGGAGGGCCCGGGTACGTCCCGGCATGCTAATGAGAGTCTTCCCTCGGACAGTCTACGCTGTAGCGGATAATAGGATTAGAAAGCCTTGCGGTTGCTAAGAAATTATTTCTAAGTACTTAGGAGCCTAATGTAAAAATAATTATCATCTGGAACTAAAATTCCACTTTATTTTAAGAAAGCACATGTGGTGGTGAAGTGAAAAGGAAAGGTAGAAGCATGCAGGTAAAAGAATAGCGTCTTCCAGCAGGAGACACAGAGGGGACAAAGGCACTGCGGACATGATTTAAAAAAACAAGCAAAAGAACGCTAAGAGGAAATGCTGCCAAATGCATGAGCTCACCTGGCAGAGAGACCCCAAAGGGTCAACAAACTAATAGCACACTAATAATAGAAGACCCAAACCAGCAAAATCGTGCATTTCATGCCCAAACTGTTGAAGATTCAGGATAATAATATTTAACACTTGTTAAGTGTGTGCTATGCATAAAGGTATTGGAACCAAGATGGCAGGGGTCACCTCACTCCGTTCCCACGAGCACACAGAGGACACCACCCCTGCAGCGGTGCTCTCGAGGACATTGCCGGCCACTCTGCTGCAGCCTGGCACCTCCCATCCCTGCCGACCCCGGGTGTGTCCATCTCCTCAAACCTGCTTCACCTGTGCTCATTCTGTGGCGGCTGCTCCTCAGTGGCCATCGCTCCGTGAACCTCATCCCCACGAGGCTGTGCTTGGGCCACTGGGGGTTTCTTCCTAGTCCTGTTCCACAGCTCTGCAGACACTGGGCACTGCTGGCCACCCAGTCCTGCTGGCAGGACATTCTTCCCACAGGAGCTGAATATTTGCATGCTGCTGCTTGCTCTTTTCTAAAGTCACCACCTTCTTTCCTGTGTCCCCTGTCTCCGCACCCTCCACAGGACTGGAGGAGCATCAGTCGTGGACAGACCTACATTGGGTATGTGGGCTTCTGGAAGGCAGGCACGGAGCAGTTTCCCCAGACGCAGCCCCTCAGGATGCAATATGTGAGGCAGCTACCAAGGCTTAAGCCCAGAAGTGCAGGCTGCTCGCACTCGAGCTCACAGCTGTGCACCTAGCTGTGGCCATTCACAGTCTGTGTGCGTGTGCCTGAGAACATGCGGCTGGGACGGCAATCTGGTAAGGGACCCAACACTACTGTGAGTAAAATGAAGCAGCAGTGACAAGGGCGTGGCAGTGGGGCAACAACAGCCATGTGGAGCAGCAGAGCAGAGCAAGAGCACAGGAGCGTCCCAGATACACCTGGTCTTCACAAGTGAGCCGAACACTTACGCTGGGGTGGGATGGACTTGCCAGCAAGTGATGCTGAGAAACCGCCATCTGTCTGCAGAAGATTGAGCTTGGATTCATATCTTGCCATGTACTAAATTAAAATCAAAATGGATCAAATACCTAAGCATTAAAACAGAAACATTGAACCTACTGGAAGACAAAATAGGTAAAAAGAAGACAGACACAATAAAGGATGTTCTAAACAGTGCCTCGGTCACAGGAGCACAGCAACAGTGAACACATGGGATTATGTTGGACAAAAAAGCTTCTATACGGCTGAAGAATCGATGAGGACCATGCAGAAACAAGCTGCAGCTAGGAAGACTTGTCAGGTACTCCACAGACTAGTACCTAGGGTATATAACGCACCCTCCGAAATCAGACCGCCTGAAATGAAGACCTGGTCTATAACTGGGCGGGAGAAGGGAAGAGCGCTTGACCGGAGAAGACCACAACGACCAACCGACACACGAAAGTGTGCAACACTTTAGCCACTAGAGAAATGCATGTTAAAACTGAGCTGAGATTCCATCTTACTCTTGGAGAATGGCAATCTCCAAGAAATCAAACAGTAATAAATCCCAACGAGGCTGGAGTGAGAAAGGCATTCTCCTGCGTTGCTGAGAACGTAAGTTAGTGCAGCTGTTATGCAAAGCAGTATGGAGCGTTCGCAAAGAACTGGAATTAGAATTCTCCGGGAGCCCGTCCTTCCCTTTCTAGGCAAACTTTGCAGTGAGCTGAACGCTCATACCACAGCGATGCTCATAGCGACACATCACATAACTGCTAAGCCCTGGGCAGCCTGCACGCCCACCAGCAGGCAAGTGGACCAGGAAAGTGGCATCTGTGTGATGGAATAGTATTCTGCTACAAAGAAGGGCAGATCTGGGACATTTGTGGGCAAGTAGATGCACCTGGAAATACAGTTTTACATGAACTAAACCAGACACAAACCTAAATACCACGTGGTACCTCTAATCTGAGTGAGATAAAGTACATATAGAGAGAATGATAAAGGACAGGTGCAAGTGGACGAGGCAATGGAGCTCTTGCAAATGGGAAGGGGTCCAGGGGACAAGGTCAGGGGTGAGGAGGGGGCAAGAGGACAGAAACAGAACAAAAGGGTGGCACAGAGGAGCCTAATGGCCTCAGCGAGCACACGCTGCATCAACAAGAATGAAAGCTGAGAAAGCGGACTTAAGGGGGGGAGGGAGGGAGGATCTAACCAGAAGGCCTGAGCTGCGCTGTGCTTGAGCGCCCAGTGCCCAGGTGACCGCGGGCCGCATGTGCAGGGTGAGCGCCCAGTGCCCGGGTGACCGCGGGCCCCGTGTGCAGGGTGAGCGCCCAGAGCCCGGGTGACCGCGGGCCCCGTGTGCAGGGTGAGCGCCCAGTGCCCGGGTGACCGCGGGCCCCGTGTGCAGGGTGAGCGCCCAGTGCCCGGGTGACCGCGGGCCCCGTGTGCAGGGTGAGCGCCCAGAGCCCGGGTGACCGCGGGCCCCGTGTGCAGGGTGAGCGCCCAGTGCCCGGGTGACCGCGGGCCCCGTGTGCGGGGTGAGCGCCCAGAGCCCGGGTGACCGCGGGCCGCGTGTGCGGGGTGAGCGCCCAGAGGCCGGGTGACCGCGGGCCGCGTGTGCAGGGTGAGCGCCCAGAGCCCGGGTGACCGCGGGCCCCGTGTGCAGGGTGAGCGCCCAGTGCCCGGGTGACCGCGGGCCCCGTGTGCAGGGTGAGCGCCCAGTGCCCGGGTGACCGCGGGCCGCGTGTGCAGGGTGAGCGCCCAGTGCCCGGGTGACCGCGGGCCGCGTGTGCAGGGTGAGCGCCCAGAGCCCGGGTGACCGCGGGCCGCGTGTGCAGGGTGAGCGCCCAGTGCCCGGGTGACCGC